>MNCL01000227.1:0-187244 GCA_001932985.1 Proctacanthus coquilletti
ACATGATGGTTAAGGGAATGATCAAAAAATATAAATACTACACGGAAACAATTCATAGAGATCTCAAAGAAATAAACAAAGTATGTTTGTTAATTCTCAAGCGCATAATATCTGGGTTTCCTAGAGTTGATCTCCTTTATTGCACTTTTTTTTGAAAAAAATAGGACGCAGGTAAGGTCACAAGCAATCTCATGCAGTTGCGAAGTCCAGGGAAACTCTCGGTTGTTGCGCTTATGCAAAAAGAAGTATTTGGTTCATGGTTCATGTCTTGTGGTCGAATCCAACAAAGTCGAAGCCATCCTGCTGGATTCTGTGTTTTGGAACTATTCTTACTTATCATTAAGATTGATCTTGATTTTATCTTGATTGATAAAACAGAGGCTTCGATATGAGTGAAATCGCAAAATTTTGAGTTGGTAGTCAACAAGTTAATATGGGTACAAGAGTAGTTGTCCAAGTTTGTTTTCCAGCATATGCCAATCGATTCAATGAAATTTTTCCATTAATATTTGGTTCAAGTCTCCCCTCTTTAAAGTGCATTGTTCAGGAGATGCTCCTTTAACGCTTTGTAGTATTCGTAATATGAAATATTACTTTATTATTTATGGGTATTATATGTTGTAAATTAAATATATCTAAAACTTTATAAGCCTATAAAAAAAAATTTAGGGAATGGTACCACGGCATGTAAAGTAAAATCTTTTCGTAGACCCTTTCAAAAGAAGAATCTAGAGCACAGTTTGCAGCCATTGATTTTCTAAGAGGTAATTTTTTGATCAAAGGTGTCCTTTGTTAGACATCTGAACGGAGATTTCTTCCAAGTTTGGTTTAATTTGAGCAGTCTACTAAAAACGAATTATTGCAAATTTCACACACAGTGCTTTTATTGTTTGGGTTTATGTGATAAAGGCTTTAACGAACTAAACGAGAATAAGACACAGGCTCTGCAGGATGTAAATCAGAGGAATTAATTCTAAATTAATTAACATTTAAATAACGATTGGTATCATTTTTATAATTGCCTCTGTTCCAAGCCATGACAGACAAATTCAAAATATACCATTTCGGGTTACTTCCACGAATTATAGGTCGAGATTTAACTCGTTACGTTTTAATTACATAAAATAGTGTGTTCTTGGATTTCACAATCTGCGCCAGAGCCAAATTAAGAAATAGTATTAATATATAATTTTCCCAATGTCTTCCGCTCGGAATTCAAGGTGAGAAAATGACACAGTTTAAGTTGGAATACACCCATACACGCAGTATTCGGTATGCTGTAAATTAGCGCGTTTTTGTAAAGTTTCTAAGACTGAACTATTTTAAATTTCCGATAAGTATATAAAATAAAATTTTTATTTTTAAAGGAAATCCTATTGTTTTCAAAACCAACTGGCCATAAAAACAGGTCCTACAACAATGCTTTAGCCAAATAAAAATTAGTGTTATATTTTACAGATGAAAAGGTTATATGTTTTTTAGAACGGGATCATAAATTAGTTCCTTTTTCGTTTGCATTTGATACTGACAATGCTATAAAATTGACTATAGTAAAATTTTCCTTGCATAAGTACCTACTTAGTGACATGGAAAAGCCTTGGAGATCTGAACGACGGTTCGAGGCGGCTACCGATATGTCCGCTTTTTGTTTTTTCCCCCCAAGGTAAGTAGGGTTGGCTCCGATTTGCTAGCTAGAGCTCCTTCCTTCTTAGCTATAAGGAAGTACGTCTTTTATTAGTCAATAGCAGCATGACTTTACATCACATGTCCAAGTTTCGTCGCAATGATTTCATCTGGTATTTAGTCTACGCGACAATAACCATATTTAATTCCAAATAAACGGTCTGCCGCAGAAGGAAATCCAGCTCGGTCTTTTGTGAAACTGGTTCACAATTAAAACAATATAAGCGATTTCTGGTTCCAGAAATTGGTCCAGACCAGAAAGGTACAAAGCTTCCACCTGAATGTGGGTTAATATTGAGCGGAAACCGGTTTTCTACAACGTGTCGCGAACTGCGATGAGAAAAGCTTGCAGTCCGCGGGTGTCGACCAGTCGCTCCGCGGAAAATTCTTTGATGTTTCTGTCGATTGCTTTCGTTGAAAAATCGGCGCGGTACCAAATCCGCCTCGGCAACGTGAAAGCACCAACGTGAACCCTGAGAAAAATTGCATTATAAAATTATTTAAAATAATATTAAAAAACACAACAATGCAGACATATAATTTCTCGCTATGGAAACAATGCAAAATATTACAACGTTAAAATAGAATTCGATAAAAAACTAACAACTTGAAAGCCTATAGATAAAAATTATACTACTTAGAAATTTGGAAACAACAAACAATTTAATTTTTGTCGGCTTTAACAACAATAAATTATTCGGAATATTAAATCTGATAAGAAAATAGTATAAGTATGCATACTAGTTCTTAATTTTGTCCGCTTTGGTAATTTATATTCTCTCAAAGAGATTTAAAATAGTTTACCAATTTTATAGCATTTCAAGACTAATTAAACTTTATATATACCGATATATCTCCTTATTTAATAAAATTCCAGGTCGTTATTTTTCGCATAAAACCCCATAGATTAACACGCAAACACCTTGCATTCCATTCTCGGCTATAGCCTAAAATAAAAATGTAGACCAGTTCTTAAATCTATAAAAGAGGTGGCGCAGAAGTAAAATAAATTTATAATTTTTTTTAAAGTTGTTTCTTAGTTTTTTTGTAAATAAATTATATAAATTTAACAAGTAGGTTTTGCAAGTTTGCAAATTATTAATTTTATATATTTTAACTTTTAAATTTTAACTAGGCATTTTCGAGATCATAGTCTTACACAAATTGTTTTTGGCTTTTTTGACAAAACAAAGTAGAAACCCGCTTCACCGAAACTTTGTTAAATTTTACCTAAAAGCTGTTAGAGTAAAAGATTAGAACACCTTTACACTTAAATGTATATTTTATGGAAGACAGTTATGGCACTTTTGGTGCATTGCGCACTACCTAAGCCATAATTATGACTAATAAAGGGCATAATTAATTTAGCATTTTTAGTCTTTGTGGTTAAACTACTTTTAATTTTGATGAATGTGGAGTTTTTTATAATTTTAATTTTAAATTTACAATAAATTTCGATATAGTTTTTTACTTTTACAATCATATACCGTCTACGATAATTATACAAGTATTATTTGTTATATGTGTAAGAAAGCGTGTATATTGTAATTTTATAAAAGATATTAGTAAAATTATGAAATACTTCAATAACATTTGCTTGATATGATTTTGCTTAAGATGTAATTAATTATCATATATTATTTCGAAGAGCAATCAATAAATGGGTTTAAGAATTACGATATCAGTCTTTGCCTTCCTCTACTGCAAGAATTTCTGTTGTACCTATTTGCTAACCAGGAGCCGCGAAAGAATGCCTATAAAAATTTGTGTGAACCTTAAAACCGCAGTGTGCGGCGTATGCGACCACACGAGATGTTAATTATGAAATATGCTACCTCATCTCTGCCGATGGGAAGCTCTTCCTATTTTATTCCTTATATAATTGTAAAGAAGACAAGAAGAATCCCACGCCTGATACGTGGAAAAATCACTCAAATCGACGGCGGCGTGATCTTGCCGGTTGCTGCAAGCCTTTTTCTTGCGGACTCCTTTCACTTTGATTGTTCGTCATTACTGCAAACTATTGAGAAAAACTTATTTCGAAAATCTAGCTATGCCTGAAAATGCTGTAATTGTGTCTTCGCAAGAATTCATAAAGCGATAGGCTCAGAAAGTATAAAGTTTTCGGTTCTTCTGTTAAACAACGGGAGTCTCAAAATTCCTTTCAAATGAAACGTAGGGGTTCTTTCGAATTCGATTTATGTGAAAAATTCATATGTATATTTTAGAAATGAGGAATAATCGCCATACCAATTAAAAATGAAAATGTTCATTATATTCAAAAATATTTCATAAATTATTTACCCAGAAAATGTCGAACTATATTACGGTTCACCTAGTAAATTTACTAAAAATTGCAATACAATTTAAGTTATATAGAAGTAGGGGTTATACAAAGCAATCATTTTCCGTAACGAATTTAAGAGGCATATTATTTTTTATATTTTATAAAATGGAACCCTCATTGATTCACTTCGATGTGTGCCAGAGGAATTTTCCTAAAAAAAAGACAAAGATCAATATCAATCCCTTATTTAAATTGTCCATAACTAGAAAACTGAGTTTTTATATTTTAATAAAAGATTGATATTCTGCTAAAAATCGCAAAGAAATTTATTTACCTAATTTTCTTTTTCGTCATTTTTAAACGCACTCTCGATATTTTGACTTGATATAAAAATATCATGTGATATAATTAATTTGTGTGTGTTTTAGAAATTCAAAAAGCTACCTCAAATTTGAATATATTTAATCCAATAATTCACTTTGCTACACGCAAATTTTAGCGGCAATTTGGTAAATATAAAGGTTATTCGATTTAATTGGGAAATCTCGAAATTGGACATATCGAACATCTCGATTTATTCTCAGATCATTAACATACCATACATAAATTCAGTATATTCAAATAATTTTTTAACTGACCCAGAATTCCCTAAGATTTATCGGTGTCGCTACACTGTTACATTTTTCTCTTGTGCGCCGATTTCGCTTTCTTACACGCAACTGAACGCATTACCACACGTCCCAACTCCGAAGTAGAAATATTTTCTTTCGGTTTCTTCTCAATTAACTGGGGTAGATTTACGTCTAGAACTTGTTTTGTTGGTGCATTCGTTGATGCCTTCACGTTGATTTTCCTTAAAATTTTCATCTTCATTTATGAGACGAATTGCTGCTTTCACCTTTCTGGCAAAATAAGTAAAATTGGAGACGTTACAATGTTTCCCAATTACCATAAAAGCCTGAAACAACTTCTTTCCCAGGAAGTGTGACGACGACACAGGTGATAAGACATTTACGGAAGTAAAAATTAATTTGTCGAAGATTTCTTGTAAAAATCAAATTACATCATGGACGTGTTTTCTTGCGTCCACAACAGCCGACTTAGTGTTTCACCTGTCGAAGACGTGTTCTTATTGGGACGTTTGCCAAAAACCTGGGTGGGACTTGTTTGCCCTTTGAAAACGTAACACAATTGGTGAAAGGCGGAATATGGTCCACTTCTAGACAGTCCTGATTAAGAATTTAAAAGTTTTAATTAAAAAATTAATGTTATTGCGGACGCGATAAAGTTTTCCTGTGTTACATCTATCGCTAAATGTCTTTGATTGTTTGAGACCCGATTTTTTTAAGAAATTGTAAAATATGGCAATCTAGCATTCAACCTACTGTTGTAATTTCTTCGACTTTCAAAGAGGCCAAAATTTAACGCCTAAAACACCTAGAGCTGATATAAGTAGTACGAAGAAACTTGGAGAAAAAAACCTTAGCCCCACTAAAGTAGACTCGCCGAGTTTTGTGCTTCACCTTCACCAGGGGACGGCAACGTAACTATCGTTTTCATCCACTTTAGCCACCGTCGTCGCCACTACTTCTGTTTTTCTTGAGACTCTACTGGATCTGTTTCCTCCAGTCACCAGAAACCAAGCCTCAACTTTAACTTGGTCTGACTTTAAACCAGCTGGCAGCAGCTACTCAAGACTTAAGACCCTCGGCGGCTTGAGCTAAAATCGAAAGACGGACACGACGTCTTAGTCTTAGCTCTGTGGTCTCAGGCGTCTTTGGGCCGTTTTCTTAATCCGCCGCTGTTAGATGGTAGGGAGATAGTGTTCGTGTGTTGAATTTGTTACCGTTTTTGCTTTCTGTATCGGCTTAATCCAATCAGTATCAGTTACCAAGTCCATCGAGCGACAACGGCACAGGAGTAGACTTGTTGGATCAAGTTCCTCCTTATAAGAATTTTCCTTCTAAGACGCTCGCTTGTGCGATAACCTCTTCCCATTTTGGATAATTGCATCCCGATAGCGAGGAATCGAAAGTGCTTCGGATCCATACCGCGTTGAAAGTGAAATTTTACTTAGAGTACTGCGGCAGGAGAAGTGCGTCTCATAAGAAGTGCAAGTAAGGACATCTGTTGCCCCAGTTTTCTCTAAGAAACTTAAACTGGGCCAAAGCGTATTGGGAAAACTGGATTCAAGTCTGTGTGTGGTTTTTGTGATGTCTCTCAACTGTTTTTGATTTTTCTTGTATGAAATTATCTCAGGAAATCAAAGTAGAGTGACAAAATTTGTGTAATAAATCGTCTTGTGGATTTTATTAACTCTTTATTCCGATTGCCTTTGCTGCCACTTTCGGGCGCCGATCAGATCTAGCGACGGAAACCGTCTTTGCATTACACACGGCCAAATTGAGAGCTTTCAGCAAAAATGGTGAGTTGGGTTTGTCTAGTAGTTTTTAGTTTTTGCTAGATATTTCGAAACTGCTTTCTGGTTTTAGTGATAAATGGTTAGCTGGCCTGCCGCGCGTTTGTCGATAGGTATGGAAAGCGCAAATTAATTAGGTGGCCGTTCGAATAGAAATCGGTAGCCAAGCCCTCGCCGGACGAAAGCGAAACTTTTTATTATTACTAAAAGAGTTGGCGCCTGCTAGAGACTCGCTGAATTTATAACTAAATGATAGTTAAATGGTTACAAAACCTTAAAAGGAGAAACACATATTATGGAAAAATAGGCAATATGTGCTCATTTTGGTTATCACTCGCAAAACTCAAACAAAATTCGATTGAAAATTAAAGAATTTTGTATACAGATGCATATGGATTTTCGTCTTTTAAAAGTTTATCGAAATATTTACTAAATTCTGCAGTTTAAAATCTTTTCTGTTGGAAAATTTTTGGATTTGTATATATATAGTCTTTCGCATATTAGTTGACCTCTTTTTTTACAAATGACTAGTTTAATTTCTAGACTGTTTCTGAAAATTTTCTTGTTTTAAATAATCAACATCAAGATATGGATTAAAAACGAAAACTATGGTAGGTCAAAAGAGCTACTCTGGATTTTTTTTACATACAAAAACCCTTTCAAATCTCTCCTTTATTATATTTATAACATTTGTGATAAAGAAATACACATTTATTAATTTATTATTGTATTACTACTTAGGCATGAATTTTTGATCTGCATAACTTCAAGCGTGTTTAATCTTCCTGAAAAATTACGTAGATAGCGATAAATTTATATAGTAGCGTTTTGTAGTGTTAGGATATAAGCCTTTAATAGCTAAAATTTCTGAAGTAGCTGTAAATTCTTAAAAATATCAGGAAATGTTGAAATCCAACATTTTAAAACTTAGATTTCTTAACTCAAAGGAGGTCGACTCAAATTTCAATAAAAATAAATTTGATATTCTGGAAAATTTCCTAAAATTTTGTACTCGAATAAAATATACACAGTCAGGTAGTCTTGTTGGTTAAGTTCATGATTTGATCAGGCCTGCGGAAGTCTCTATGGTAATATATCCTAGAAATGCACATATAGTACGTGTTCTTAATCGTATTGTCCTTATTCTTATTACCTAGGGATTTAACATGTAACATAATACGCAATACAGCATTAACTGTTTGATTCTTCTGAGGTCAGTTCAGTCATAAAAGGTCATTTTCACAAGAATCCGAAATGTCAGCAGGCAAAATGCGCATAAAAAACTACTTAAAAATTTTTAGTACGTATAATTGACCACGGTGATTGTCCTTGTTGAAATGCCTAGCATATATTAAAAAACAAAACACGTCATGATTTATTTTGTTGACTTAAAATGTATAGCCATAAGTTTTTATGAACCATTCTGAGTAGCATTTTATGTTTATTAAAAAATAATTTCCTCATCAAAAATCTTGTGAAAAACAATAAAATATTTCTTTAATCTTAAAGAACCCATTGTCACTTATTTTTGTTTTCAGTACTGTAAAACAGGGATAATAAAAATAAACTCTTAAAAAAAATTATTATAGGTTAAAGTAGTCAGTAGTTTGAGTATTTGATGGAAAATAATCGAATTGCTAAATTTTGATATTTTTTTAGATTGTGAAGAAGAAATTAACCCTTTGCGGTCGGAGGTATGTTAACTTTGCGCTCATGGATATGCATCGCATGCAAATAAAAATTACGAATAAAATTTTAGCTAATATTGTATACCTTGACTTTTCTGGACAGGCGAAAAACTGAATAAAGGTTAGCTAATTAAGTGAAACATTTAACTGAATATTCGCAATGAATATCTCATTATTTTACTTTGTTACTGTTCTGAAGCGCCTAAAAGTCAAAAACGGAATGGTGACTTAGAGTCACCTCTCGAACGCAAAGGGGTAATAAATAAATATAAATAAATTAATCAACTAAATTTAAGAGAGTTAGCAGCAAGTTGCAATGGACGTTAATTAAAATCAGATTTAACTACTTTCGACGTCGTTTGCTCGATTAAGGAAAAGCGAATACCCGCAGTAGAAATAAAAATACGCCCACGCTGCGCGTATTTTACACCCATTTAATAATTCATTAAAATGTGACAACCCGCTAATTGCTTGTACTAATTCCTCGATAAAAGAGATCGAACCAATCGGAAACTTTCGATCTTCTCCTATGCACGTGGTATATGTGAAATAAAAAAACAAAACAACGCAATTTTATAAATATAGTAGGAAATGAAAACAGTGCTTTCGAACCCCATTCGATGATCAACCACTAAAAGCCCGGGTGAGTGATCTTTTGAATATTCTCGTAGGTGTCATGGACAGGACCAGTTTTCTGAAGGTGACGAACTGTATTGAGTGTTACTCTACTGCCATTCCACCGTATTATGGCTGTTTCTCAAAAATATCGGCACCTTCGAGAAATCAAAATACTTTTGGATATAAAATACAACGCAACAAATAAGAAAGAGAATCTCTCGGATGCTCCTGGTATTTGTAGAGATGGCTTCCCTGCCAGAAACTTAAGTAAGCAGAAATGTTTTGCTGCTTTAATGTTTCTGAATGTCAGGGACAGATGAATAAATTTTCCGTGATTATAGTAATGGTCAGGAAAAAAAAAATTACCTGAGCAATAACGAGCGTGATTCCATACAAGACGAGTCACTTATTTTCTGATCTGGCAAAATCTTTAGTACAAATTTAGTTTCCTGTAAGGATGAAACTATAAAGTTCGTAGATTATGTTTTTAAATTTCAAAAAAAGCCGAATTTTTTTTCATTTGATATTTTAGGAAATAATTACTAAATATTTGTTAAAAATTGGTAAATTGAAATTTAATTTAGGTCATCTACGTGTACTAAGTATTTGCACTTTACCTAAAATGATATTATATAAAACTGTTCGGTAGTCTCTCTGCATATTAAACATGTTTTATAAAACCTGTCTAATGTTTAAAATTAAGAGTTTTTGCGTTACAAAAAATCGCTATAGACATGTGATAGAGCTCCTAGTTAACTCGTAGATTGGCTTAGAACATACGATATAAATTATTTTATCGATCAACTTATACTGCGAATTGTAAATATTTATCCCTTTATATTTAAACTTGTCGGGTTTTTATATCTCACTTCGCAGAAAGACGCGGGTTTTAATGGGAACTATTTAGATTTATTTATTACAACTTGTCAAAGGCTGACTACTGACATCGGATTGCAAAATAGCAAATCTGTCAATAGACAGCGATCGAAACCACTGCATAAATCTGGTGCTACGTACTAAGTGAATGTTATGATAGTCCATAATCTGTGGGTGTATGTGTATATTATGACCCATACTTTCAAGGAAAGGTGTTAATAGCAATACCAATCACAGGCATGTTCAACACAGGGTCTGCCTTGTTGTGAAGTTATATTGAGTTGTTTCTTGGGAGCATGTATTTTTACAAATTTGAAGTATTTGCTTATAAGGGGTATCTTTTTAATTTTTATATCTTCAACAAGTAGTTGTTTATAAAGCACTGATTTATAAACGTAGCGAAATAGATACCCTACTTTTATTTGTACCTCAATTCTCTACTGCGTATTTTCTATTGTTATTGGTCATCTAGGTTCTGGCTGCACACCAAAGGAGCTTATGCTACAATAAAGTATTATGTTATTGCATTCATTGTCCAATTAGTTTTATTTTTTCAGTCGTTTTTAGTTCAATTTTATTGTAGTAATTACGACAAACATCACTGCTTTAACAAAACTATTCTATAAATTACAAGACTTCATCGTGGTACTTTCATTAAAGAAGGTTGTATTCAATTTCAATCAACTCTTTTCTTTTTATCTGTTAAAATTTACAGCACATGCTTCTTCAACCCATTATAATAAATAAAATAATTTTAAGATTACTTCTAATAAAAATAAAATCTCTTCGTAGTTTTTCGAATTATTTCTTATTATTTCTGGCTTAATAAAAATCATGAAATGTGGCGTCGTTTTCAATATTGGTTGTGTAACTAGAGATATAATTTTCTTTTATATGACAATGATGTCGCTTATTTATTAGCTGATCACTTTGACTTTTCCTTTTGAATATCATTGAGGATCAAGTAACCTTTTGCATTCGAGAAGAGTAATAGAAGCTATGGTAATCCTATAAGTCATGGAAACATTTTTGGAGATTCAAATTTGTATTTGAATGGTTGTAAAAAATTTTTGAAAATTTTTGAGACTTGCAATATCCAATGTTTAATTGTTTATTTAATAGCTTCTAATTGGAATTCAATCATTTAACTATTCAACAAAAATTAAGTCATAGAGAATTATTACTGCTTGAGTCAAGCATCTCATCATCATGCATACATTTTTTGAGTTTTGAATAACATCGGGGCATTTAATGAAAAGAAAATTAAATTAATATTAATAAAAGTAAATAAGCTAGATTACAAAGGTTTTATTACACATACAGCAGTAAATTATAGAAAAACTTCATATAAAACCCCATTACTTTATCGGATCAAAATTTTAGTAATTCTACTAGTATTTCGAATAACTATATAATCTATGAAAAAATGAATAAATAAATGGAATTTGTAGGGATTTGTTTTCTATTGGGAATATAAATAAATTTTCACATACGTTAACTTAAGGAAAAGGAAATAGTATTTTTAAATAACGTTTGAAATAACTTTTATTAACTCCAATAATCTCAGTGATTGTCCGAGTAATGGATGTACCTGCCAGGAGTTCTCCTTAAATCTTTTTGATCGTCTGCTCTGTTATTAACTTTATATTCAACATACGTCTCTTGAGCTTAAACAAATTTCCATTTATATGAATTTCTTATCTTTTTGACTGTCTAGGTTATTTAAAAGTTTAGGTCTATTATTAAAATTATTATTAACAGTTTAGGTCTATTATTAAAATTATTATTAAAATTATTATTGAACTTATTAAAATTATTATTAAACTCGGCGGCACGTAAGAAGTACACACACCGTCTTTGGTGAAACGACGTGTGAGAACTACGAAAAATAATATTCAATAAATAGAATAGACTTAGTTTAGAAAATAGACTTAGTTTTCCAAAAATTGTTTCTCTAAGATTTTTCTTAATAAAATACGTACATAATTCTTGTAAATCCTATAAGCAAATTAGTGAAAAATATACAAAAAGGTTATTCATTTTGCAATTTCTCACGGAGTAAAAAAAATTGGCACTAAACAAAAGACTGGTATTAACTTTTTCTACTCCTAGAACTCTACTCGTGAATTTTATAGTCTTCAGAGAGAGGTCCATGAAAATATTAATGAAATAACATTTATTTTGTCATGAAAGAAAAATATGCAAATATTCGATTTCATATTCTCCAAACTTATAAAAGAGTGTACGAAAAAATATTTGTAAAATGGATGGTATTGTTTCACTCTGATCCCGAATCACCCAAAATGATTCAAGCTTATATCCAAGTAGACCAAGCAAAAGCGAAGCAGCTATTTACAAATTCCTAGATTCGCAAGTTTTGTTTTCACTCGATGGGATGCCCGCATAATTTTGTACCATTTGTGTTCACTGGTCAACCCGAAGTAGTTAAAATTCAACTCACAGAATTCGCAAATTTCACGGATGTAGCAAATAAAGTTCAAGTTGAGATTTATTTGCTCAACAGGCCATAAAGTTTCACAATCTGCTGCACGGCATTTAAGCGATTCTCCTCGAGTTCTATATGTCCGATTTCTGGCTTTTAAGAAAGGCACAAATGGGCACACCGGGGAGCTTGGAGCGTTCCAGAACGAATGTAGTAAAATCAATTCATGATTTTCTCTTTTAAAAAGTGCACTATTGTGTACTACGAATTTAAAGGAGTCAAATTTGTTTCTACCAATCTTCACTTAACACAAATGCTTCAAGTACTGTTTATTCTCAGATGTGTGTATTTGTTTTTTTATAAAATTGTACTGTAAACACAAAATTACTTACTTATTTTTTGTAGATCTATTTTATGTACGTACATACGTATGCATATATACTCAAAGTAATATGTAAAAATTTTTGTTTTCTTTTTTAGGCACTTGCTTTTTAGGAAAATTTTTTTTAAAGATACGAATTTTATTATTGTTTGTTACTTTCACTTCGCGACTGTTTCCAAGTTATTTAACATAAGAAGACTCGAAACTTCGAAAATCGACACACCTTTTTTAAAAATAAATTTTGTGGACTATAAAAATTAACTTAAATTAGCTTCTTTCTTTTTCGAAAGTCTGCATATCCAAATAAAATGAAAAATTTTGATGAAAATTTTTAGATTTTTGCAATCTTTGATATGGAAATGGATTATACTGGAAACTCATTTGAGGAGAAATATTTTTAGTAATAGTTTATTGCATACGATAAAGTATTTTACATCAGCTTTCGAAAATTATATTCTCATAAATGCGCCCTAACGCGATTCAATGGAAGTTAAACGTTTGATCATCAAATATCTCAATGTCTTATGTTGCAATTTAAGTTAATTCATAACATGAATTCACTTAAAATAAATATAAAGTCTTATAAAATTTGCTAAGCGAAGTAATTATGTCGGCGGAAAGTACTTTTGGAAATTTATAAATGAAAAACTAACTACTTTCGGTTCGTTAAACTTTCGTTAGAGAACATAATATCCAAATTATATGGCTGTAAATTTAAGCAACCTGTCTGGAATGTTGCTCCGACCGGTGATAAATTAGCGCACCAGAAGACCACATAAATAGTGGGTAATGGTATTCAGGAGTAATCGTCTGGCTTGCAACATAAATAATTTCATGCTATTTCCTTCTTTTGCAAAAATTATACTTGATCGAAATGAGTTCGGTACGAGTATGAAACTCAAGTCCATTGTGTTAGCTTTAGAACAAAATAAACCTCGCAAAAAGAGTATAAGTGTCGATCAATTTTTATCTTAAGTAGGACAACTGAAGATGGCGAATGAAAATGGAAATTAATCGCAAGAAAAAACATCGTCCCCGATGGAAGGTGAATAGGGTTTTCTTAGCTACGTCCATCGGACGAGAAAAACTGAGCCGTCGTCAAAAGGCGATCTGATAGATTTTCAGTTATTGCATTTTTCGCTTTTTCTGTTATTTTATTATTGGGAATAATTCCGTTTCGCTCAGGTGGGTATGCAGGTAGAAACTTTCAAATCGGACAATGTGCGCCGTCTAACAAAATACTTCTCCACTTCAGCTATATCATAAATACCCGGAGTTCGATGGGTGCATGCAATAATAGAAATTTTGCCTGTGTTTCGGAATTTTAGCGTGTTTTTCAAGTTCTGGGAAATGACTGGCGTTAGACATACACCGCCTTACTTGTAGAAGCCGAAGATTGTGACTGTCGAACCAGTGAGACCGCAAATATTTTATGGCGACGAAACTGGCTCTCCACGAACCAGACCGGACCAATTTTCACTATTTTAATAATTTCTGCAATGCTTGTGATATTTCTGATATTAATAGTGAACTCAATGATTACTAATTTCATACGCCCCCAATTTAACCTTTTTAGTGCCGATCGAAAGAGTCGTGCTTAAGCGAAGATTGCCGAGCCTATTTGAGGTTATTTGGTAAGGTTTGAGAAAAAATAAGAAAAAAGTAAGAATGATATGTACAAAATCCAGAAACCAACATATTGCGAAATCAAGGGGGAATAAATTAATGCCAATTGTTCAGTATTTCTTGAAAATCACACTAATAATATTTATCCACAATCATCAGGCAAAATTGAAAAACCAGTTTTCGTTTATAAACCGTATTTGTAAATAAGAAAAATCATCTTTTGGTCACAGTTGGATTTATTCCACGGAGTATAAACTTAAACTTTGCATTTTCAATTCTTTGTAACAAAACGGCTGATATTAAAACTCAAAACTGAAAGATAATTTCACGGTGCGCATCAAGCACAAGAGTTGAATTTCCGCTTTATCGTTCTAGCGTATACACAGTTTCAGTATCAATCATCGCGGAATACAACGAAAAGTTAAACCCATAAAAAATTTTTTCAATTCGGAACATCTCACACGAGGTTTCTGAAGAGAAATTAATCCATTTATAACGCTTTATAAGTCTATTTTGTAGGTCGTCATCGTGTACGCAACGATACATTGTCGTTGGCACTTTTCGCAAAACGTTGCTAGAAAGGATTTATCGTTGTTCGGCACTGAAAGTGTTAAGACATTGTTTGTAAAGATGTTTGTGCTTTCACTAATTCAGACTGCAGACGAACTAAATAAGTTATAAATAATAAGCAGGTTGCACTGCTTATTGCTGTTATTGACTATTTTTAAATTATTACTTTTCATAGGATCGGAAATAACCATTTGTAGAAAAACATGACGACATGACTTAAGGCTTTTTAAGCGAATATATGCAAAATTGCACAATGTATAATTACATTACGAAGACTTTACTTTTAACTTATTAACGGACCGCGACATCCCAGGATAGGTATTGTTTGTTATAGATAATTCATTCGACAGTACAACCGTTGACTTTTGCTAGTAGTACAGGCATTTGTGGCAAAAGACTGTATATTTCGATATATGTTTATTCCCTAAGATTTTGGAACACCTAAACAGTAAATAAATTTGGCTCTTTTTGTCATTATTTAGTTATTCTTTGTACATCGTCAAAAAGGCATGAATTCTTTAATTGTTCAATTATCCATTACTAAATTGGAGTTGTTTTTTTCACAATACCAGGGGGATATTTCGAAGGACCTTTTTGTTGTTAATTTCTGAAAATGCCGTAAACTTGAAAATAAACATTGTAGAATTAGAAGACTTTAGATTAAATTACTATCAAAATTCAATATTAAAAAAAATGAATATTGGTCTAACGTTCTGTTAAAATTTGTTGTCTTAGCTTTTTAAATTTGGATTGGAGGAAAGAATTGAATCGTAAATTCCTTCTCTTCACCTCTTTGAATATAAAATCTCCTTGCCTTGTGTTTGCTGTTTGATATAACCCATTTTAAAGCGTCTTCATTTGATCTTCTTAATAACTCCAGTCCAGCTTTTACAAGCTTTAGACTTATTCCATATTTCACTGTAGGTTCTTATGGCCCTAATCTCTTGATGCAATTTTTCTTTAACATGCCAATATGGACCGAACTAAGAGTTTTTGAAGCATCTTCTGTTGTACAATTTGTTTGTTGTCAATCCGAGTTTGCTTTCATTTGTATATTAAAACGATATATGAGGTATAGCGTAATAATTTGAAAATCAAGATTTTAATTACATGCAGTATAGATGCTAATCCATAGAGACAACCACAATTTGATTGGCTCTAAAATTATTTTCCATGTATTCTTTTTTTTCAAAATATGCAATGTAACATTAAATATGGATTTATTTTTCATATAAATTATCCCAACTGAAAACTGTAGAAAAAGATGTAATTAGGTGATTTACTGACATTTTTGTTAAATATTTATACTAATGTTTTGTGCTTTATATCGGCATGAATTTTATAACTTGCTTTAAAAGCCAGAAACGTACCCTATACTCAGAAGCTACGCGCTGAAACTTGTACGAATTAACTGATTTTGATATTTTGAGAATTATTTGACTGGTCTTCATTTTTTTGGTACCGCCGTTTAACATAGGAAAAATAGTAAATAATCAGGTAAAATTATTCCCATCAAATTTAAATATTCCTACTCCACTCTCGTGGCAAATGGCCACTATGAACTATTATAGTTATTTCTCAGGAAAGAGTTGTCACTGTGCGAATCCATTCTAACAAATTATCCGAGTTTTATTGTTTTTCATATTTATTTGTGTATTAGTTTTGATTGACTTAAGGACCTTTCGATTTATACGCGAAGCGTGGTCAACAAGTAGATGACATCAGTCACATACTTCAAATTTCATCCGTTTTTGCAATTCTTGCCGCCAGTAAATTTCGTTGACTGTTGAAGAACTTTTATTTTACATATTGGAACGCTAATAATTTGTTAAAAATATGTTTTTATATAATCGTATATCTGAAATAAACACTTGTACTAACTGTAAATTTATAAGATTACTTTGTTTGTACTTTACAAGTGAAGTAATCGTAATTTTGCAAAAATTCCTCACGTAAAATCTTTCAGTTTGATCTTGATTGGGTGTTCATTTCTTATGATTCAAGAAAACAAATTAAATATTATACGTGAAATTCCAAAAGTAGCAACGTTCACTTCCCAAAAATTCGGAAAATTGCGTCCAATTTGCTAGAAATTATCTTCTGTGTTTATGTCGGGGACCTGTTGCAAGTGCACGTCTCGTATGATTACGCAACAAGATCAACAAGTCAATCAGCCAAACAAAAACTTAATATTTTATTTAAACTTTATACGAGACAGTATATAATTAATTTCGCGAATAAACTACGCCTTCACAGAATAAAAGACTTACATAACTTCTGAATAATAAAAACTCAAAAACCGTAAATCTTCGTCTGTTGTGTTTCCCACGATTCCCACGGTAGATGATATCTACCTCTAACGGTAGTAAGTTGCGATTGAATTCAGCTTTACCCAGTTTGTGACTGATTAAAATTCTTACATCCGGTTCCTCTAACTGCACATTTGCATAATCGTAAAATTCTTGCTGTCGCATTGAGACGCGTTTTCACTTTCATTATACACCGCAGGGGAAGCGTGGCGTTGTACCGGGTTTGATATGCAGAATTTATAGAAAATTTGAAATTTAGTGCGTATTATTATGCAATACTGAACGTTACGCACACAAATGTAGTATTTATATAGGTATAAAGGGTGTTCATTATTAGCGGTTTATCGATTCGCCGGAAGGTTGATTGATTGATTGGTATTTATTACCTACAAGTTACAAACTTAGAGCTAAACGAAGAAAGCGCTCTCGAGGAGCTTAGCCTATATGGCGCCTAGTCCTAAGAACCTATTCGGCTGTTCTGTGAATATCTCGAAGCCTTTATTCCCTTTCATGAGACGAGCTTATGTGTCCCAGGTCAACTCGCTGTGACTTTTATTCATGTACAGCGGCGGATAATTAGAAACACCTTTTTATACACGTGAATTAGCCAAACAATATCTTCAAGTATCGTCATATTATTCAAGAAATTAATTTTCAAATATCTTTATTACTTTAGGATTTTATTAATAAAATGTATAAGACGATGTTCTTTAAAATTGCTTATTTATTTTACGATATTACTTATATTATACTTAGAGGGAATCGCTTAAAGCATGACATCTTGTCCCCATTGAGTATCGGCCCGCAACTGAAGATTTCCTATTACTTCAAAGGTGCTCAATGAGATTGAGGTCCGGGCTTGAAGAGGACCATCCCAGAACGTTACTAAAGTTGTGTTTGAGACATACTTTTATAATCTTTGCCTTGTCCTTCGGATCATCATTCTGTTGAGATCTTCAAATCACAGCTAAATTCTCCTCAGGCAACATCACAGTTTTCAATATGTCCACGTACATTAGTTTCGTCACTCCAAAGGACGAATTTCGAATTGTCTATTGTCCAATCTCGATGAAAAATCGCAAACTGTAGCCTTTTCTTCCTGTTGGCTGCCGAAACCAATGATTGCGCTAATTAAATATTAAATTATTGTTCCCAACACTTATTTGTAGAACTAATTCCTCCCTACTTATGAAAATCTACTTGGTACACTTCCAACAATCGAAAAGATTTCTCAGAATAACCCTTTCTAATTAGCTGTCTGCCTGTATTTTAAGCTCGTGTGTACTTACAAGGCAAACGTTTAAAATAAACAACGTGAATTGGAGTTCATTGTACAGTGTATATTGTAGGAAGAAAGGATTATCGGTTTATATCGAAACAAATGTTTACAGTCTTAAAGTAACAAAAAATTCTACACAAAGTATTTGTCCTAAGTGTTTCTAGTTGCCTGTCCGCAGCTGTAGATAAATTAGATAAATCAAAAAAATATGCGCACCATTTAGCTCAATCCTGGCTACTCTTTTGCACTACCCTTTCCAATTTTCAAAGCCACAACTGTCTTTTCTCATCCACAAAGGGTGATGTATCATCTACGAGTATATTCTTCAACTGGAACTCCATATTTTCGCTAACTCATCACAGGTAGATTTCTTATCGGTAGATTAAGCACTATCAACCTTAAAGGCTTCAACCAAAAACTTCGCGAGCAATAGAAATCAGTAACGACGGTAGATGTTGCAGCAATTGATTTTAGCAAGACCTTAATCAAAATTTCAAAACCCTTCGAACTGGAATCCTTTGATTTTCAACCGTTTCTCTTATCCTGGATGAAATGCTACCTTAATCGACGTCAAACAAAGTCCTCTCTGGCTGAATGATTTCCAATCCTTATATGACTCACCTAAGACTGTCACCGCGGTCCGTTGATCTTTATTTTAATCATGAATCATGTGAAGTACGTCATCAAATATTCAACACTGTCCATTTATACTGGAGTTATAAAAATTAACAAACATAAATCTTCCATTCACGCCTCTTACAAGATGATCTGTTCTGGCAGACGTTTTCTTTCCTTCAAACTTTTTTTTTATTTAATGAACATATCTCATCTTTATCTATGATAGACAACTTAATTTTCATTCTCACATTTATAACGTACTAGCTAGAGCTAGCTTCGACCTCGAGAACTTTAGAGCTATGGTTGTCTTCTATGGTATGAATTAATAGAATTCAACCAGTCCAAAGCAGATTCTTCCGTTTTATTTGAAGATATCTTCGCTGGGTTTAACCTTCAAATTAGTCTCGTGACATTACAGACACGCTCTTTACCCCTATAACCCACCCAACTAGGTCGATTATACCTCTTTTGTTTCCTTTAGAAATATCTTCCTTTTAAATTAAAAATGAAAATTGAAAAGCTGTTTTTAATGTTTTTTCTCTTTCCTCTGGAAATGCTAAACCCAAAATGTGCTACTGCTTGAAAACCTCTTTATCATTTAATAGTTACTTTCGCGAATTTTATAAACTATTGGAAGAATTGAAGAGTGTGAATATTCCTTATGTCTAAAGTGCCCTTTTGTCGCAAAGATTTACAGTAAGGTTCCCATATGCGATTTATTTGTTGTAGTCCCTTTACTTTTCACCTTCATTTTATAGATTCCTATCGATTAACCCGAGGGTGCACTTTTTTGTCTTAAATACAATCGCTTAGCTGACAACTGCCATAGCTTTCGCTGTGGGATTATGTCTTGAAACGAGTTTAAGGTCTCAGCTCATAGTCTCATGTGCAGTTAACTCAGCGACGTGCTTTGATTTATAATTTTTGCAAAACGTTGTGCACCTTTCAATTTCGTATGTAGATGAGACACAAAGTTAATCCGTCGTCATGAAAACAATGACAAAACGACTAGATCGGCGATCTTTGGCTATAGGTCCCCGGAGTCTCTTGGTGATCGCCGAGGTCTTGAGTCGTTTTTATTTTTATTCATTTTATTTGTTTTTACTTTTTATTTGGCTACCATGGTTTGGTTATCCATTCTTTTTCCATATGTAATTTGGTAAGTTGAATTTCCTTAAGCCCCTTGTGTCGTGTGCAGGAAATTCGTAATCGCTTGTGGAAGTAGTCTATTGTATATAAAATCAAAAATTGTCAGTTGTTAAACCAAAATGTTAAAGTACAGTTGGAGAATAGTTTTTTGGTAAGATCGCATATAAGCATAATGTAAAGCGGATATCTACGGTTCAATATCACTTTGCCTATCGAATCACTTATTGTTTTCACAAAATCCTATTTTGAATAATTATAATTTATGTGGAGAGAAATTGTCTCTGTATTAGCATCGGATTTGTACAGCCAGTCAACCTGCAGAAATCTTTCCCGCACCACCACCGGCTAGAGACAGAGAATGCAGTCGCTTATGCAACGTAGATAAACACTTACCACATAAGGTGATTGTGTGCCGCGTAAGCTTGGCAGCTTTTTATATCTTGGCTCATGTTTTTCTTGTTTTTATAACTTAATGATTTTTGACAGATCACAATCTTCAAGGTCTACGACTTTTACAAGATTTCTTGAATCAAATTGAGACAGGTTAGCTTGCTCTTCGGGCTACTTATGTATTCAGCAGCATGCGGGCAACATTAAATGAATTGTAAAGAAAACACCAAAATCAGGTTGTAATGCAGGTGAATAGGCGTCTTACACACGACTAAATGATAAAAGCGTTTAAAACTATTATGGCTGCAAACAATTTTCCTCACGATTTCTCTTTCTAAGTATCGACGACGTTTTTAGAGTGATGAGTCTTTTTTTACATAAACGAGCATTAACATCTTCACTTACAACGCGAAACTGACTAGGGGAAAACAACCATGTTTATATTTTGTGCAGAGATATTTCATTCAAGAAGAAATGAAACCAAAAAACCTAAGTTCTCCTCTCCCTTATTGACTTCCAGGCTCAACTATGACTTGAAATATTAAAAGACGGTGTGAACGGTTTAAAGCCTTTTAAACAATATTTCATTTCTAGTCCGATACACTCTCCCCTTGGCATTTGTCTGGGTTGACGACCCTTATGATATTAAAAGTTCGGCACGTTTCGCACGAACTAATCTATCTTTAATTACCTGTAGGAGTAATTGTAAGGAACGCTTGCATAAAAAAGCTAAAACAGTTTTGATTTGCTGAAAAGCGTCGAGAGAACGTGATGACCTTTTATTAGATTGCCCTTTTAACTTTTCTTCTTTCCTCAGAAATTTTAGAAAATGGAAAAATATCATTAAAATTAAATTTGAATTTAAGCTGGATGAGTAACTTTCGCTTGTATTTACACATTTACCTTTCTTTGATGATAAAAACATAAATTGTAAACATTGCAAACTTAATATTTGAATTAAAATATATGCAATTAACAAAATTAAATAAATTAGTAAATGTTTGCTCTAGAGAGATCTGTATTGGTTTGGTTTTATAAAAAATTTAGACCACACATTTTTGACAAGTTATTCTGAATATATCCTATGCAGATATTTATAGAAGCATAGTTTAAAGAATTAGAAAATCTGGTCATGTGGGGAGACATAATATCCCATTCGTGTGTTAATCCAATCCACACAATCCAATTTACTCAAACATAATATTGCAATAGTGAAAAATTTACTAAAACCGTTTCTTCAATATACTTGCTAAATAATAGCGTATATTAATTAAATGAACTTGAATAGCCCGGATCTTTTATACATTTTTACTTATATATAGAGAAAAACCGTTTTAGTTTATATTTGAATTTAAATTTGCAGCATGTCACAGTTAGGGAGCAATGGTACAAAATACTAGAGAGAACTTCTTTTAATCAAGGGCAAATGTTTAAATAGTAAATTCAATTTAAGCAATTCTTTATTGTAACTTTGTTTTGTGGCTCGAGCTAGGATTGGGCTAAAACCTTTATAAGTTTTGGCCAAATGTTTCATTTGATAGGTGACATTCTCACCTAGTTTTTGGCTTATTTTATCAACATATTTTTTTGTTGCGTATACAATAAATTTTTTGAATGAAATTTTTTGCTAAAAATTAAAAATATTTGTTTTAGTAATCAAGTTGTCAAAGAATAATATTTTTGGTTTTTTTATAAAAAGAGATTAAAAGTAAATAAAGATCGCATACAAGATATGAAAGAAGCATTAAATTAAAAAATACCAACTTCGTGGTGTTAACTCAAAAATGAGATGTTTTTCGACTAACGAAATAATTAAAATTTTTATGACGAAGAGTGCAAAAATACATTCTTGAAACTTAAATTAAATTTGTATATCTAAATTTGCGCTAAGAAATCACTTTAAAAGAACTGTGTATAAAATTCTATAAGCACATTATAAAGGGACGCAAATAAAAACTTTGTGCACTAGTAAAGGCTTAATTTTCGAATTTCAATAAGAATAGAGTTTTAAATCGAACTATCAGAAACTATCGAAATGTTAATATTTGGAAAATTGGTGCTTCCTGTGTCGGCATTATTCGAGCTTACTTGCTTAATTATAAAAAATCAAGGCGATAGCCGCTTTCAAAAGAAACTGTTTATATTGCAGGTTAAGTAGAGTGCAACGGAAAACTAAGTTTTAACTCATAACGCCAATATTTGCTACTCTCAAATATCGACTTCTTAATTTCCAAGGGGAAGTTTAAAGCTGAAACGTGAAGGACAAATACCCAATTAAGTTGATGAAATAGGTTGGGTGCGGATATGTAATTTAACAACTTTTTTGCTTTTTGTGTCTCGCGACAAAGTAAGGTTTTAAATAATTTCTTAATTTCTTTAAAAGACACAAAAAATTGACATAAATCAAGTTCACAAACAAAATGTTCAATGAAAAAGCAAACCTTGGGTGACAAACGGCCTTGAAAATTGTAGTCTTTCATCTGGAGTTAATAAAACAGCTGATTGTAGCTACAGTGATTTAGAGTCGTTTTTAAGAATGGCTGGTTCGCTTAATTAAGATTCTAAGAGCCGTCATATTTTTATTCATGCTTTTATTTGTTTTTGTAAACGCCGACCAAATTTGATTTGATTTTGAAAGTGGGCCAAAAATCAAACGGAGTGGGATGAACAACAGTATTTTGAGCACTGGCAATGTTTCACGTTTTGCGTCACTTTTAAAACGTTTGTGTCTTGATCTTAATATTACATAAAAGTCACCCGTTCATTAAGTAAGAAGATTGGATAACCTGCGATCAAAAAGCGGAAATTGCATGGAGTGTATGAAGCTGTTTTGCTGGTTTCTTTCCAACTCCAGCATCTCCATTCAACCGTTTGACTTGATATCAACATCGGCTTAAATGCACTTGATCAGAATGAGATGGGCGTCTTGGTGCGCCAATCTTAAGGAAGCCAATATACCATATCGCTGGTTTGCAGGTGCGGCAGAAATAGCACAAATCATTTTCTCACCTCGAATATTTTTACCATTTTAGGATCTCTAAACGTGATCGTAATGATTAAGTGCTTTTGCTGAAAACTTTCATGTTATTGCCCTTTTTCGAAGAGATTGTTTTTACGATTCAATTTCATGTCTGAATTCCCATGATATCGATGTAATGCCCACCTTGCTCAGGTTTCAGCAGAAACCAATGATAATTCGCCATTTTTTGTGGTAAATCGCCGATACAAGGTGTTGGTACAGTGGTAGAATTTGTATACTAACCAGATATAAAACATAGACGTATCGCCAAGTGCGCATTTTCACCCAGTACACGCGGAAAAATCGCCATACCCCTCTTTTCCTTGGTTTGTAGAAAGTGCTTTCTTTCATTGCACCACTCTCGCCTTGCCTCCACCTGCGCTCATCTCGAGTTCCCCAGGCGGGTCTTCTATCAATAATCAGGTGGATTGTATTCACCCGTTTTTCATTGCCGCGTTTTTTCTTTCTTAAGTTTGCTATGTTGCACTTCTTGCTGCTTCACCGTTGGCTGCGTTCAACACTAGCAACTCTTGAAAGTCCAATGTAATTGAGAAATCAGAGCCTGGAATTCTATCTTCGTCACGGTTGCCTACGGCTTAGCATAACGTCAGCCGTAAAGTTATCCTCTTCGAGCATCGTTTACATGCAGGAAGGAATTCCAGAAGTTTAATTACAGCCTTCATGAGAGCACAGTGCTTACTCACGAGCTGTGACCGAGATCGTTGAATTTATTAAGAGATATGTAGCAAAGAAGAACTTCCAGAAGCGCACTGAACTACACCCGTTACATCTTTGAATTGCTTTCTTAAATTTGTCTTTGGTTTCTAATGAACGAATTAACATTTTGCAATTCTTGAACACAGAAATACATCCCATCATTACATTTCACGAAACTATGCATTTGATATTTATCATGTCAACATTTGGACTTTTCATATCTTAGAGGAGTCCATGTAATTCTTGGTATCTTTGATGTTATTGTTGCATACGTTTCCTTTCAGCCAATTTCATCATTGGCGCTTCTTACGTAAGAGAAGTAGTATGATGACAATTTGCTTCATTGGGACAATTTGCTTCAATTGCGAATTTACTTATTATCTTTGATTTAATCATAGCACTACACCGTGTTATAATTTTCCTCGGATTATACACTGGGGTCCAATGGACACCAGTAATTTCATAGGTTGAAATTTTTATATAAACTATTGTAAATTGACATGTTTGCCACACAATTTTCCACAAATAAATTAGATCAGATTTTTTTCCAAGATTTATTTTTAATATAAAAATTAAACAATAAACAGAACCTTGCAAAATGAGAAGGTCAAGTTGTGGGTTTCTTCCTACTAATTAGATTTGAATTTAATTAAAAGGCTTTTGAAGGGCTTACATGAAATTATGTCCAATAAAAATCGAAATACTCGAATTACCTTTTTGTCTATTTGAATATTCGAAAGAAAAAATGCAGGAGTAGATTTAATGATTCTTTAAGATTTCGTTTTGTACTTTTTGAATAAAAATAATGAAAAAAATAAATGCTTTGAAATGGGAATAACAAGGATCTTTTCGTTTTTTATGGTTTAGTTTTTTTGCTATAGAAACCTGACAACAATTTCTACGAATTTTCATCTAAATGCCAAAAAACTATTAAAGATTGAATGAAGTTGTTTTTTCATTAATTTGTATAAATTAAAGTGAAATAAGATACATACAATAGGTTTAAAAAAAGCAAAATTTATCTGCCGAATCTGCACTCTGGTCCAGAAGATCCAAATCAATCTGTCAATGTTTTCTGCAGCCAAGTCTTGACCCTCCCAATGCTCGTGTTAAAAATAGACTTGTATAAAAGAATCAGCAGGTCTTTCAAACGAAACCATGGGGTCTATTGGATGCTCCGCGTTCAAGACTGCTTTTATTACTGCGTTTGTCTTTTTTGTATCAAAACAGGTTGTCAAGAAAATATTAAATATTGCGACAAACCCGTTTTCAGAGGTTTTGATACAGTTCCGCAAAAATTGTGGCATTATTATTAGAATATTCTACAAAATATAAAAATATAATAAGACTAAGAATTTATGCTTCATCTTGTATTTCTCTAATGAGTTTAGTTTTACTTTTCCACACATTTTAAAATGAGAAGAAAAAGATTTTCGTTTCTTTTAACTTCTTTCTGAGAAAATCAAAAAGCAACTAATAAAAGTAATTTGTTATTCAATTACTTTTATGTAATTTTATAAAATAGTTTTTCTTAGTTTAGCCAAATTTAGATAATCGTAGTTTATAACCAGAGAGATACATCCATCACTCGGTTTACACGGTATATACGTTCCACGAAAAATCGTGCAAATCGAAATCGTGTAAAATGATAAACAGCATGCATATAAAAGAGTAGGATGCGTTTGTAAACTTCTTCATACGGACAAAGCGCATTTTTAAGTATCTTCTGAGACTTCAAGGCTCTTTCAATATTTGGATCTGTGTCGTATTTGAGTTTATGAAACAGTCGCTTTCGTGTATGTGTATTAATTGAAAAATTAGAATATGCATATTTTTTTAAAATTTGAAAACCGTGTAAATCAAGGGCTGGCATATGTCCAGTATATTTTCTTATAGATGCATTAAATAGCTATATAAATCCATCCCATCTGATATAAACAATCTCAGTTTATATACTATTACATTTAGAAACCGCACACGTCTGGTTATTTTTATAGAGATAAAGTAAGCTTGCTGAGTGTACTTGTGTTTAAATAGTACCTTTATTATTTAAAGAAAAAAATTGTGTGAGAAACAACACTTAAATTAAGTATTATTTTTTATAATCGTGCTGGCCAATAACCAAAATTTTGGAGTATCCTAGATCACCCGATAAAATATAAACAGATAAGAAATTCGTAAAGATGGAAATTTGTTGAAACTTAAAAGAATGATATAGAAAATCAGTTTAGTGGCGTCTGTTCTGCACTGTTCAAGAGGTTTTGGAGAACACTCATTACGCATTCCTTGTTAGCCTGTGTGTGCATGTAATACGCAGCCTTTGTTTAATTATGCTATTTATATGATGTTTAGGGTAAAGGAGATACGAGGGAGGGGGAGGTAAAGGGGAGCCATAATTGAAATTTTTCGGGGCAATATATTTCAAGATGTTGCTTATCTTAATAAAGACTTGATTATTATCGATTCCGCTTCTTATTTCAGTTACAATTTATTTCATAGGTAAAAAATATTTTGTTCCATTTAAACAACTTATGCCCAACTTATACCCAAGTATTTCATTTTAAAATTTAGAAAATTGGCCGAAAAATGCTTGAACCTTGAACGCAGGTAAATTTTGATACGCTTTTACTGAAACTGCATTTTTAGGCATGATCACCATCAACCAAACGGGTTAGAGAGAAGATAAGATCACAAACGCATAAATCCTCGGGATATTACCAAACACAACTAAAGTAAACAACCAGGTTTCACTCTTTTTGTATCATCACAACTAATTTTCTATTTGATATCATTTAGAAGTGAACTATACCATACAATTAGGAAAGGTGACAGGTGAACTTTGTTCGTGTACATGTTTCTACCTGTCCATAAAGATATAGTTCCTGTCGTTGCAATGCATCTTATCCAATCACAATATTTATTTAAATAAGGCTGCGTTGCGCGAATCTATTCATGTTTTCTAATGTAACCCATTTAATCCGAGTAATAAACCACAAAAGCCGTAGAATGAAAATTGGTGTCCATTAGTAAACTGTTAACAAACGTGACTCAAATAAATTGACGCAGATTGAATCGATGCATTGTGCAGGCATGTAAACGGTCAGAACAGATATTTTCTAAAATGTGCCAAGAGCGTTGCATAAGACCACTCCGACTTGAGTAGGCCTTGTTTCTTGGACTTCGCAATAATCGTTTGTCCCATAACTCATAAGCATAATCCGTGAAGCATTTCACGTTCTCTTCGTTTCTTATGCTTCGCTAAGCCTTAAGCAATAATGCTTCTGTTTATCTAATAGTTCTGTGTTCCTCCAAATTGCCCGTTCGAAATTTCTTGCATTAGAATTTATTGGCTGGCGTTTAACAACAGAGTGCGCATTTCGAAACTGGAGATGTCTTGAGTATGCTTGTTTCAATTTAGTAAGATTATCAGTTGCGCAGGTGTTAACGTTGTACATTTTCCGCCTCATAAAATCGAAATAATGATTTAATGTGGTTCCCAAGCTATCAACACAAGACGGTAGGGAAATATTTTGAATTTTACAGATTAGGCGCGTGGGAAATTCGCCAAAAAGAAGTGTTGATGAACTTAATAGGCTTCATTATCATAATAAATCTTCCTTCCTCTCTCACATCATTGTTCTTTTTTTATGCAGGAAAGCAAATTAAAACTTTTGCAATATTATGTTTGACTTTCCCATGAGCATAATAAAACTTTAAGAAAGGTTGTAATGATTAAGATGGTGATATATATTCAATGGAAATAAATGCAGAATTCATAGTAAAATTAGCGTAGAAGTAGCGAATTGTTGAATTACCCACTTAACAAACTTTTGACTCATCCACCATAACGAATCAGCCCGTCAATAATCCCGGTGTTTGAATACTTCGGTACCATTGCAATTACCTAATTGGAAAATTGCTTCGTTAACTGGTTTGTTGAAATATTTTGCTTTGAGAAAAATATGTAACATGCTTAAGATTTTACAAGCACTCCGTAAAGTTTCAGTTAATTATATAAAGGTAACATAACGATTTGATTTAGACTTTGAAAGAAATTTACAATGCGAATTGTTTGTTAATTTTTGTTATATTTTGCACTTATAATTTGAGACAGATTTAAATAAGCGAGAAAATCTAATTTTGTTACTTCCTTCCGGTATGGAAATCTGACGGAACTGATTGTGAATTTAGTCGTTCGTTGTGGTAGTAACAAAAGGTTCGCTTACCCCTCACTTAACAGAGTAGATTGCATCACTATTTTAATCTTTTCATAAGATTGCAGATTCTTTTGGATACAAGAAGATATCTTTTAAGTGGAAGTAAGAAATAAGGCGAAATCTTTACTTAAAAGCACAGGATCATTCGGGCAAAAAGCCACCGAAATTCCTCAGTTTATTATTTACGCTGTAATAAAGAAATTTGAAGTTGTGTTGAAAAAGATTCAGAGGGAAGGGATCCACCTTTAAGACTTCATTTTTTCCACCTTTAAGACTTCATTTTTTGAGTACAATATTGAAATATTTAATATCAGGGAAAGGAATTAATCAAAGTTGCGACGGGTTTCTTCGTGTAAAATGCAATAGTATTATAAAAATGTGATTCAGCAATATTACCTACAAAAATCGGATGGTTTCCCCCTCGTTTTCGAAAACAAGACACAGAAATAATTGAAAAATGCAATTATGCTTTTCTTTACTGTCTAGGTGCTATGAAAGGGCCACATTTTGAATAGAACAGGGGGAATTTCAAAAATGCTCTTTGGCATAGTCTGGTTAATATGTTTTTTATCGTGGCAACAACACTGCCGAGTCACTTGCGATTTTCAAAACTCTTTTTTTTTTTCTTAAAAGTTTATAAGTTTGTACTGCAATTCTTCTGAAGGTCAGTAAACGCACTTTCTATTAGAAGTTATTTACACTTCGCGACTGCAATTTTGTTAACAGGAACGAATGTTAAAAGAACAATTGTCCCTTTCAGAGCACCTCTCCTCTAAAAAGTATCTTCAAATTGGCGACAACCTCATCTCCTTCGCTTTAGTTTTAATCATTGTATGTAACCTTACATCTAGGGTATCAGTCCCGCCGAGCAAAATTGTCGCAAATCCATATATGGATGTATAAATAAAGGCTTTCTTTATTTTATGTCATAAAAATACCTAATATTAGGCAAATAGTTTTTAAGTACAATGAAGCTAATTTATGAAAGCAGTAGTCATGGGATCAGTCGGATACAAAAGCAAGCAGAGAGAATAGAAATGGGTACTTTTTATTGGTTAAAGTCTAATGTTATCAAGATAGTTCCAGTGATATTTACAAAATTTTGAAAGATCACAGAGGGCTACTACCAGTGCTGAATTAAACGTTTTTGTTGAACTTGTTTCATAAACTACTTACCTGGAACTGGTAAAGAGAACAGGAGTGGATTTACGATGAAAACCCACCCACAATCCTTAAGATGACAGACCAAAGCGTTTTTACTTTGTATTCTAAATAGTGCCTGCGAGTACTTTTTTCAAGTGAAATTCAAACACTTTTTGTATTATTTAAACGCACGTCCTATAAAGATTGACATAAAATCTAGACACACTTCGTGCATTTAAAAGATCTACCGTTTACAGTTTATAAATTTTTAAACGGTACATTAATTTTAATTGGAACTTTTCCAAAGATTTTGATATCTAAGCTACGAGTTGCCAACGAATATACACACTTAATTTCATGCTCCCAGGCATGTTCCTTTATCGTGACAATTTCAAACACAGTGCCTTTTAATCCAATAATCTTTTGAAATTCTTATTATTTTTCAATACTATGACTTATTTACAGACAATATGAATATATGGCAGTTTTGTTGCTTCTGTTTTCGACAGCTATTGTAAGAAATCGTCGCACAAACTAACAGTCACCATGTTTTGTTCCCGTGAGATCCTATTCCGTAATAATTTATCTGTTGAATTTTAATTTTTGTAAAAAAATCAGAGCAAATAATGCTTTTCAGGTGTCTTTCCGCATCACCACCAATATGTGTGCATTTTTGCTCTAATTTAGTGCTTTTTCGCAGCATGAGTAAATGAAGACATCAGTATAAAAGGCATTCGTCAATTCATGAAGCGAAAGCAAAGCGAAAACTCTCACGTCCCACTGCGAGCGCGTAAATTAATAAATTTTATCTGCGCATTCCACCAATTGCTTTTCACTTCACATGACATGAAAGCGAGGTGGTATTGTGCACATATGAAGATCTTCAGATATTGAAAAATTCGTACATTACATTCTAATCACGAATATTTCTTTTTTTGGCAAAGCAAATGAAGAAAAAACTGCATATATAAGGAAAAACTCTCTTGTTCATTTTAAGTAATGTCTGCTTTCTTCTTTTTCCAGGTAAGTTGACTTTCTAATCAGCGCTGGGTAAGGTAAAACAATGGTGCGGTAAGTGAGCCGATTGTTTGCGTAACTTTTGCACAGCAACATATTCATTAAGTCGTGGCTGCATGAGATCCCGATTCTGCTGGTGTCAGATTTCATGGAAAAAATGTTTCCAAATAATGATAGAAGACTTTATGGCTGCGAAAGAGCGTGGTACGTTGGGCAAGACATCCACGACATATGGGGATAGGTGTGTATAGAATTCGAAAGGGATCAAAGAGAATTAGTTTTCGAATTGATAGTACCGCTATCATTTCCAAATGATGCTTTACGCAGATGTAGAAAACAGCTGGAAATATTTTTTTCAGCATTTTCAAATGTCTTACGTTAAAGTTTTAGTAATTGCCGACATTTTACACACGAGAAAAGCTTACATTTCTTTTCGACAGCAAAGCGTTAAGGGTAAAGCACTTTTAAAGCATCGTATGTTGTTGCTGAGAGCTTGATAAGATGTGCGAAATACTTCATGGACATATACGAAGATGTAATCAAGTGCTATCCAGAATTCGGAGTGCCTGTCCAAAGAAATGTCTTCTCAAATCGTTGTCCATTTTACGTAATTTTATAAAATTAGACTTAATTTAAATGAAATTACTTAATAAGAAATATTAAACAAAAAAAAGATGACTTCAGGTGAACAGTGAAGTGTAGCTTTACTTTTATTTCACCATAAATTTCGCTGCGTGGTCGAGAACCTACAATAAGCTGATTATTAAGTAAAACTTTATACTTTTTCTCGAAATTCACTCTTAACCTGTTATAATTTGTAATTTGTTCATCATGCAGAATTATTAACAGGAGCTAAAAGGTCAACTAGAGCAATTATTTATTTATTTGCAATTTTAAATAATAAGTGACTTGATCGTAGTGGTTTGTTCATTAGTAGTTTTTACGTAGAGCCTGTAGAATAAATTTGTAATTTTTACTACTACCACTAGGTAATTAGAAGATAATTTATTAGTATAATTGTAATTAAATTTTTAGGGGAGTTATATAATTTATTTAGGTTGGTGGTGTTTTCTATATCACCTGATTTTATGTTTGTAATTGATAAAGAATTTAGGTTTTCAATTAATTGCTTAATTATTACGTGATCAATAATTATTCTTAATAATATTGTGATTGCACAAATCAAACAAATTGCTATTATTGACTTTATTGATATAGTAAATATTTCATTAGATGCTAGGGCAGTTAAATAAATAAATAGAATTAGTATTCCTATAAGAAAAATTAAAAGAAGTATATAAGAGAATCAGAATGACTTTCTTATTAGCCCTGTTCTTAAACAAATTAATAAGGTTTGTACCAGTAAAGTTTGTCCTATTGCTATAGTGTGTCTTATTTGGGTAAATTAGAGTCGATATTATTAAAAACCATAACTCTTTTCAAAGTTTTACAATTTTCTTTTGGTCTTTTATTAATAGCCTAGAAAGCTTATTAATACCCTAGCTAGAAAGTTCCTTAAAATAGATTACTTTCTTAAGTAAAATAAAGGAAAATTATTTTAGGAAAGTTATATTTTTCATTCATGTTTTCCATTTACCTGTTGTTAAGGTGTTTTAAAAAGTTTCGATTGTACGAAGAAATAAAAATACTATACATTGAAACCTAAGTAAATCTCGTTAGGATCTAATGCAGAAGTCATATTTTTTCCACGTTAACTTAGTTCTATTTCTGAATTCATACACATAGTAGTATTATTATTATTTTTTCATCTTAATATTGGTTCGATACTGGATTTAATATTGAAAGAAAAGTCAAAGAAATAGGATCTCTATTGAACTGAAACATTTGTTGGAAGGTAAACACATTTCTACAGTTTTTAAAAAGTATCAAGATTAAATTTCATCAGCGCTGTATAAAAAATAACAAGTGACATAAATAAGTTAATTAATTATAGTAATAGGAGTGCTTTTACAACACGAATTTGTTCATGCCTTTATTTGTGGTACTCCTATTATCAAAGTTCAAAATTGCTTGATCGATCGTAGAGTTTACGTGATGACTCAAAAAAAACAACAAACAAAAATGGTCTCCATAAAAGGTCAATGAAAGATTCAAAGGCAAAAAATTCTCAAAACCAGTAATATTACGACTCCATGAATACCTCATTTAATTTTCTGCTTACTCATAGGCTAGCACTTCCGCACTAAATAGCACTCTTGCCAATTTCCTCAAGATTTTCAGTGAGATTAATGAATGCGCCTTTCACTTGAGAAATATTTTCTGCAAAAAAGAGAAAAAGGAACAACAATAACAAAACCTCAACTCGCAGCGATCCGAGTAAATAATGGAAAAAACCTTTTCCAAATGTCTGATCGACATAACTGCCATAGTGTTTGGCTCAGTGCTCAGGTGTAATTTAATCAAGTTGGCCTTGGACATGGGCGTATCCCGTATCCGAGAAGTCGTGCTGTGCTTAGTCTGCAGGTAACACCAGGTAATTATCGCGTTTTAATGGAAGCATTTCTAAATAGAAAGTGATACTGAAAGGTAGCGACCACTTGTTTTGTACTTAAGGTACATATCCAAGTCTAGGCAGGCGACGGTGGTGTAAGCTGAGTGAAAACCGTCTCTTGGCTTGGTCGCTGTCCTACTGATTTCTTTGCTAAGTGATTTTGAGTAGTACGAAGTCAACAGATTGCAGAACAGGAGAGCTGAAGTGCACAACCGTGTTAAGTTAACCTGCAATTGCTGCGAGCCAGATAAAGCACAAGACGACGACGTCGCTGCAGTAAAAAGTAAAAGTGACTGGTTGACCTTTTCGCAAGTATTAACGTGAGGTCATGAGCTTGGCACTCATGCGACAAGTAGTCAATGTAAGGCTTCTTAAGCACAAAGCTCTTCGTTCGCAATTTGTTTCGATTGACGTAAAATCGACTTTAAACTAGTCCATGAGTTATGATTGCCGTTTTATAGAGCTGACATCAATTTTGTTCTATGCAACTACCTCAAAGTTCATTGATCTTTAAAGGGAGTCTAGTAAAGACTGGTAGTTCGAAGTCATTTTCCAGCTTTCATTATTTTCAGTCTTTAGTTCTTCAATAAAATGGAATTTCAGGTTTATTACTACCACATGATTTTAAAGCATATAAAAATTTCATTTGTATAATTAGCACGAAGAGAATAAGATTTATTAAAATCATAAAAGGAAAACATGCTATAGTAAAAACCACTATTTTGTCCGTCTACCATTATAAGCCGGATACCTGACTGTATTGCAAATTAGACGCATTATATATTTCAAAGCTAAAGGCAATTGCCTTCCTAAATTGGACATCAGATGCATGCGCATATGTTATTGTATAGATATGCATGTTTTCCCTATCCTACTTAATATGCTTGCATGCATACATTAATATATAATTCTCCTTGATGATCACTTTTAATAATAAATGCATATTCCACATGGTCGTCTTTGACTTTAGTAGCATGATAGTAGGCTGCAAACTCATGAAATTTTGAATTAGTTTATCTCGAAGTATATTTTGTACATCTATATGTAAAATTATAATTTTTCTCTACCACAAATTCATTTTGAAAGCCTTTGAAAAGTTACCTGTAAAGTGCTTCCTCCAATTATTCTACTATGTAGTATAGATTTCCAAATTCAAAATTTTTATTTCCTTGCCAATTTCCGGTATCAACTGTTGTTTTTCTTAAGAAGAATCGCTGCGTATTATAGTTTTTTGAATTTAAAAACACTTTCAAACATTCTTTGAAGTGTGTTAAAAATTTCTTTCTTTATTAACATGTAATTAATTCCCTAGGAAGTTATTTAATTGGAATGCTAGATTAAGTGGGTACAATTCTGCATTTTTAGTCGGCTTGGCTTCGTTGGGGCTGATCATTTGAACATCAGAGAAAATACATACCTTTTATGTTTGCTGTTACCCTTCATGATCTCGAAAAGTATCTCTTAGAGAAAATCAAGAGTGTTGTTGACGATCTCATCATATTGAGCGAAAATTATCAGCATCCATAGTTTTTTAGTTCATAAAACGAAAGCTTGTTAATTACATTGTTTCCCTGAAAGATGTAGTCGGGAACAATTCAGACTACAAAATTTTAGTGTGTGAAATGAATAATTATGGGGTTGGTATTTATCTTTGACTACTGCGAATAGATTTTTCGTTGTTTATATGAAAAGATTTTAATTAAAAATCCGTGCATTAAAGATCTTTTGTTTACCTAGAATTTTTACTTTTTTATTGAATTCTAAAATTTCCTTATGCTTTTTTAGAATTTAGCACTTTTAGATTCTAACAGCGCATTTACAGATTTGTGTAGTAGTCGCCAATTTTATTATGCTTCGAAATCAAATTTTGGTGAACTCTTATGTTTGGACAAGTTTTAGATATTTTTATATACATTCTAATAGTTTTGCATTCAAAATAGGAGGTAGAAATTTCATTTATTCAATCGCGGTATGCAGTAAATCTAAGTGTATTTATATTAAATCATAGAAAATAATCATATTTTCGGAAACTAAAAGGTATGTTGTTTCGATTACAGTAATAGGAAGAAAATACAGCCGTGTGAAAAACTGATTTGATCGCACTTGCAACTTCTACTTTTATTTTATTTAATTTTAAAGGGAATAAGAATGAAATTTTTGTCCTTTATAAAAGACATACGTTTAATTTTAGACATGCACAATGCACACGATTCATTAAAACTGAAAAAAGTCTAAATAAGATGAGATTTTTAATTGATTCTAAAAAAAATTTGATTTTGAATTTGGTTTTATTTCATTAATTGATTCATTGTAGTTCACAGTGTCTACCCTGAAGGTTTGTTAAGGGGTTACATAGCTCTGCGCGCACCGGAAAATGAGTGAATTAGGAAAATTATTTTGAATGTTATTTTGTAAAAAATAAATGAATATGGTGTTTAGAGCTTTTTTGGTTGATCTTTAAACTATATACTAAAATAAACATTTTTTTCCTAATATATAATCTATGTTTTATTCAGTATTTATTAGATCCCTGATGGAGGAGGCGCCATGTTTACGCCTCCTTATCTGCTTCATAACTACCTTAATCTTGTAAAATAACGTTGTAGTTAAAATCTTTAGACGGGGATTTTTTTTTAAATAAAATATTTACGGTATCCCGAAATTCAATGTGTGATTTCCAATAAAAAATGTCATATTTAATTGTTTATAAAAAATTGTTGAACACAAATTTCTGGTAAAGGTAATGGAATTTTCAAAAAAATTTCTTTCTTAAATAGTCTTAAAAGTATAGAGAATAAAATTCTATAAAGAAAGAAATCTATTTTTTTTAATTTCAGGGGTATGTAAAGCGTATAGATCTTCTATATTATAGTAAGGAGATAAAACAATTCTTATTCTGTTAGTATACATATATATAAATATATATATATATATATATATATTATATATAAAGTGAACTGTTCTATCGTTTTTATGATTCTGAAAATGCATGTAATACATGCATTTTCATGCATGTAGACAAAATAGACATTCTTATTAGAAAACTTTGCTAGTAGTTATTCTGGGCTATTACAAAAGAAGGCAACTACCTATTATTTCGGTATGACATTTTTTAAACAAAAATCCTCGAAGCCCTTTTATCTATAAAATAAATGCATGTTTTTACTTATTGCGTAGAAAGTAAAATACACAACCGTATATTCTCTATATTAATTTGAATATTTCAATAATAGTTTTTCATAGCAAGTTTTAACGATATAATAAGATTACTTATGACAAGAATTGTTGACATAAGACCTATTGTTTTCAGTTCTCCTATTAATGAAAAACGTGTTTTGAAAAATATTCGTCCTCCAATCTAGAAGAAAAAGAACTAAAATTCCAAAATTCCTGGAATACTTTAAATTTTAGTATCGAAGAAAACATGTTTCAAGCGGCAATTGTTTTGTGCACGCTAGCGTTGAAGGAAATTAATATTTATATCAATCTGTAGAATTTAAAACTCTTGGTTAATTAAAAACCAGTACAGCGTCCCATGGTACCACACTTGTGGTGTACCAGAGACCAGTTCTTATGTCCAGCCTCAAGCTGCGTTCCACTTGATAACCTTCGTCGTCCAAGTCCGGAAGTTTTATTTAATTGTAATTGGATCCGTCTAACTCTGGCTCTATCTTTGCTTTTATTTTGTATTCCCGATTAGAAGTGGAAACGCCGACCGATTTCTGTGAGTGAAATTGCAAAGTAGTATTATGATGAGTTTTGCCATACCACACTTAAGGGGAATTATATTAATAGACAATCTAAACAAAATCGTTTACTGGGTACAACAAATGCCTAGGTATTGCTGGTGTACCTGAGTCCAACTCAATTATTATAAGAAAGAAAAGCTGATAGCATTAGGGCTTCGCTGCGGAGGGTCCAGTAAATACCCAACGATCGAACCAAGCTTTGAAAGTCAGTGAACCAGAGTCCATCGACGATACGGAGAAATCTAGGGAAAGAAGTGATTATGTTGAGCAGGTCTACATATGGCCCAGGTCAGGTATTTTCACTGCTTTCGATTTCTTCAGCTTTCGTCGAAGCACCGAATTGAGTCGTTATGACAAGAAGTGTGGAGAACAAAGGAGGGTTCAAGTTGTGGCTCTTTCCGCAAACTCAGTATACCGTCATAGCGGCATATGGTCCGATAGGCGATCGCTGCCTTGATTTGGAGTGAAACCTGCCAAACCAATATACGCATGCTTCAGCACCGCCAGTTGTGCCTATACACACATGAATACAAAACGAAAGTGATGTTTGAAAGACATGCATTTCTCAAACGAGGATTAGCAACGTACTAACTTTTTTTGTGCAAGAATCGTCTGGATCGTAATTTTGCTGTGGGAAGATGCGCAATTGCTTGTGACACAGAATACTACCAATGCTTAGAGAGAAGGCTTTGTTGTAGCGAAAAATAGAAAGAAAAATGCAACAATTGAAAATTGGTAGAACCACCAGTTAGCAGTTTTGGTGGTGTTCGATCGAGTAATAACCGGAGTTGCATTTACTATTTCGGGTTCTTGTTAGATGCGGCCGATAGTTTCGTATTATATGCCAAACAGGTTCAATTTGATAACCGTGCTATAAGTTCGTCTTTCGTAGACTTCGATTGTTTACCCATTGTAATTTCATCTTCTTCTAGATAATTGGCCAGTTATTAATAACGTAATTAATATTCCTCGTTTCGCCAAAAGTTTTAAAATTAATCTTTAAAACAAATGTTCATACAAAGTGTTGCTAAGCATAATTACTTCAGTTCAGGTTAATTTCTGCCCTTTTATTATTTTCTTTTTATGGAAAATTTCACTTTAATTTCAATCTTCAGAATTTTGATCCTATACTATGCCCCGGAAAATAGCCCTATACCATGACGTTACCAACCGTATTTGACTGTTTTTTTCATATTCATGTTCACCGGAAATTACACTTCTTTCCTGGAGGGCTCCAGACATTTATTTATTAATATTTAATAACAAAATACTTAATAGCTATGTTTATTAAGATTTAAAGGGGTACACCACTGTGATGTGTCAAAATAATCGTTTTTTAAACATTTTCTTAGGGTATGTAGATTTAAGAATATCCAAAAAACACTCAAGTTAAAATATTAAAAATTGACGGAATTATAGGCACTTGAGTGGGTGCGGATATTTTTTTATATTTCTGTTTTCCATATGCATATTGACTGACTCCCCCAAAGGTGGGAGCTTTGGCAATTTTTGAAAACAGATAAATTATTGCCTCACATAGGGCTATATTTGTGCATAGTTTCATCCAAATCAGCGTTTTAGGGTTGGGGGACTTCCCCCGTGAGCGTAACGAAATGCGTGTGAGAACCGTCAACAATGGCCATAAAAAATTTTTTAAAAAATGGCAAAGACAATGGCGACGATGCAGGAGAGGGACCGTCATATAGCGCCGAAATTGATGACATCGAATAATTTAGAAAATGTCATTATTTCCTCGAAACGACATTTTCTAAACTTGTGTATACGAAAACCAAGCACTAATAGTTCGGTTTTTGATTGTTTTTAATGAACATTTTCTTAATCGTAGTAGCTAAGTTTGTACGCAGCCGTTTTTTAGAATCTCTATTTTTTAGGTTCCTAGAATAAACAAAAGTTTTCAAAAAAATTGAAATTTTTGTGTTTATTGACGCTCAAAAACCAATTAAAGACGAAAATGACTATGTATAATGATAGCTGTATTTATAAAATATTTTTTTCCTGATGAACCACTGAAGATATTGAATGTACCATGCTGAGACAACGTGTCTATGAGTCACAGTATTGTATTTTATTATTATGAAGTTTTTTAATTTTCTCTATAAAAATTGGTGTAATCTGCAATTTGTCGACCCTTCACAGTGGTGTTCCACTAAGCTAAACAAATTTATGTACTTTGATGTCATCGCTCGAAAAGATGTTGCGAAACTGTTCCTTTGTACAATTTTAATAATTGTTTGTGTAACATTTATCGAAATTTATAAGTTAAAACAAAATTTTCACAGTCTGCTTTGCAATTAGTACGAATGTGTAATTCTCACCTTCCGTTAAGGATTTATTAGCCTAACGAATAGCGTGCTAAATTTGTCGAGAAAATGCATTCGAATCTTATGGAAGTATTAAGTATTCTTTTCTTATTTTTTATAATTTGTAAACATGTCCGAGGTCATTTTGATTTCTTTTTGTATAAAACGTGAAGTCTACGCGTACGAGGCCGCGAGTACAGCTAGTAGAGAATAAAGATTAGTGACCTAGGGTTAAGTGCTGCTTTTTCTGCGAACAATTCAACCAGATTTATTTTAGTTCTGTAATTCTTTATTTTTTGGCTAAGCCGAAAAATATACAGCAGACGTCAGACAGCGAAAACATGTCTAGCAAGTATTTAGGTCTTCAATGTCGTAGCTTTCATGGTATCATTCATTTTCTTGATAAGTTAAAAAGGAAGAATTTTACTTTTTTTCTATTTATGTGTAAAAATGCAACATACATCTCTATACATATGTATATATATATATATATATAATATATTCGTATGTTTTGCTACAGTTTCCAATTTATTAGATACTCGTAATAAACTGGCCTTCCACTGAATTTGCTGGTATCGAAATATGTCGTTTCATATTTCAATATCATCAAAGGAGGCCAACTTATTATATAATAAACTGAAAACTGACCTATAGCAGGGAACGTTATTTTCGTCTTGTGTTGTTGCTACATGTGTCAATCAAAAGGCAAGGTCAGTTCAGAGCCAAAAAAGTGTCTAATTCGCCGACTCATATTTCCTGCAGAGTCGTTTGGATTGCTTTGCTTGACCTAATTGAGACAAACGTTCTGTAGAAATCACGGAGTTGAAAGAAACGCGATTATTGGAGATATTCGCCTCTGCCAGAGTTAAATATGCCATGGAAGAAACGTTTTTCAGCTAAAGCAATTAATTATACAAGCTAATCCGGTTTAAAATGCCCATGAGTCGCCTCTATATTGCACTTTTGTTTCCGTTTTGTTTTATGTCTAGTTTTTTAATGGACAAGGGAACGCCAAGTTAAAATACTTTAGTAAGCCTAAAGCGCGCCTGTTTGTGGCTTGTACAAGAAACCCGCTAGAAAGATTGCAGCAAGTTTTTGTTCATTCAAATAAACACAAAGGCAAAAAACAGGTTAATTGCAGTTGGCTGAATATGAGGAATTGCTAGGGTGGGTACATGTACCTGCATTCCCTTGGAATGTGGATAATGGAGAATTGATTGCAACAACTCATACTAGTCTAAAATGTCCGGTAAAAGTCGAAGCTTGTGAATTTTATACTACGATGAAACTAATCCAAAAGCCATTCTTTATGGTAAAATGGAGCGGCGGTAAAAATGCCAGTTACTAATCTAATGTTATATAATATATGCTGTACCTTTGAGGCACTAAGTGATAAATATTATCATTTGAAAGTTGTTGCCTATGTAGTGTTATGCTGTGGTTTCCTTACCACAGAAAATTAACTATTTACGATGTTATAGTTGATCAAACGACTTTTCTTTACTTTAAGAGTTTGTCTAGTAAATATTGAATGTTGCGGTTGCATTGTTTTCTTTCAATATTAATTCCTTGTTATGCTCTTGAAGAGATAAAGTTTAGTTTTCGCTGACTACATGGATTCATAAGGTGACAATTTCTTTGGAATTGCAGTAATAAGATACACAAATCCACAAACCCGGGTGAAGAAATAAAACTGAAAACAGACAGAGAATTTTTGCTAGTTTTTCCGGTTTTCAAAAGCAGTCGGAAAACTAACTGAAAGTAGACTGAGTAGTAAGCAAGAGATTGAAATCGACGAGCGGAAATGGGACTGGAAACGAACTGAAAATGTTCTGAAATTAAACTGAAATCCAACTGAAAAATAGCGGAAAGGAAATATTCAAAGCCCAGCAGTTGAAAATTTTCTAAGTCCAATATTTGAAAGTTTCTAAGTGCTGTAGTGAAAAAGGTCTACGTCCCAAAATTGGAAAATGTCAGTCTGCTTTCAGTTTCTTGTTGGTACTCATTAAAGGCAAGTAATATTTCAGTCTCGGCTTAGTTTTTCAGCGTGGATTATGCTAATATAAAACTTTTAGTCCGGTTCCCGTCTCTTTTCAGATTGAATGAATTCCGCCTCAACTGTTTTGATGTGTTCTCAGTCTATTTGTAGTATTTTTTCAGTTTTATTTCTTCACCCGGCAACAAAATGCACCTCTCCATGTTACACAAATCTCAGGATTTTGGTTTAGTTTTCGTTCGGCAAGTAAGAAGAAAAAGACGACAATAAGAAGAAGATGATACAAAGCCAACAATTTCCTATAAAGCGGAAGTTACGAGCTTTGGGTATAAAAAACCATTCTACTTACTTACAACGGTTACCTAGTAAGGTAACTTTCAACACTCCTTCCGTAGCCGTAGTAAGTTTTGTATCAAGGTCATTTCTACTCATTAAAGGCAAGAAAAGACTGTGAAACTAGAGTGAGCCGCTCAAATGTGCAAATCTACCAGTTATACCACTCAACCATAATCGACTTTTAAATTGGTTACGACATTGCCCAGATCCAAATCGATCCGAGTAAGCTTAATCTTTTGCGATATTGAGACCACTCTTTCATCATGGTAGGCGGTAGTGGTGTTGATAGTGGTGAGGGTAAACCATCTGGGCTGTACCATACGCTTTCCGTCAGTGAGGCCGATGAGGTTAAGCATGGTATTTTGTAGTTTAGTTTAACCTGAAATTCGTATACCAGCTTGATCGGTCCACCAGTTAGAATGATATAGTTAGGATTTTTTCTTATTATTTAATTGCCGATGGCATAATCCTCCATCGCTGACATACCGAAAATAATGTCCGCAGTCCGAAGCCATCCATGTGTGATACATGTTGCAACTCAATTTACTTTCCAGGTAAATAACTTCGGCAGATCGGGTGAATTAATTTCGTTGCCCAGAAGGTGCAAAGGGGCTTTCGCACGTTTGGAATGCTGATATTTTAGTGAGGTAATCGAAACAAGTTTTTGATGCAGTAAAAAAGTGATTAGGCGGTTTTTTTTATTGCTATCTTAATTTTCGCGGATTAGTGGCGGTCTATGTTTAACATTCGGTAATTACAAAGGGTAGCAAATTTATTGCATTATTTCGAATTTGGAAAAAACGCCACAGTACACAGCTGAATTTGCAAATTGTGAACTACTGGCTGGGTTGGATATTTTATATGTCCCGTTTTCGTTGCAACATTGTGTTAAAAACCACTTAATCGAAGTATCTCTAACAGGACTTTGTTCAATTTATGCCGTCATTTTTCCATGTCGTTTTTCGTACTGAATTTCAATTTCATGCAAGTCTAACGGTTGATTGTAAGCAAACAGACGAATACACCAAGCAATGCACTTTCGAGATTAAGGCACGTTAGAGTCAATCAATTAATTAATTAATCCAGCCATTGAGAATATCAATTTTACGTTTATTACAAACATACGCTTTAAGCGTGGACTTTGTAATTTGCAGGACTTAAGAATAACAAAAGTGGACTTAAATTCATTCAATTAACTTAACTTGTGTCATGAGTAATTTCATATCGAATTTCTCTAAATTAAATAAAGACATCAAGCTAAAATTTCCTTTAATATTTTTTTTAAATTTCAATGCCTACCTGAATAATATTCTTTTCCGGTCTTCATTGAATAGACTCGAAGAAGTAAAACTATAGTTTAATAAAGTTGATTTAATGTTTTTAAAAAATTTTTATATTTTCCTATGGTCCGAACTAGATTTTCCAGAATTTCACGATAGTTTTAAGAACTATTGGATCGACTTTATGTAACTAATCTTCAGCACTAAGTATTTTACTGAAATTGCGCCTGTTTTTCGATATTGCACATTAACTATTGAACGATTTTTGATGTGTGATGAACTTTACTGTAAGATACGCAAATTTTAGATATAAACGCTAAGCCTTTATTTGTTCGTCTGTCTGTGTGTATGCTCGTTATCTTTATGTATGTCCTTAATTTTCCAGAGAACTACCGGATTAATATAAAAGGCACTTTTTATTTTATCTAATACGTAAGACAAATTGTGAGAAAATTGAGGCACCTTAAATTTTCGCTACATTCTGCCCTCAAAATTCGCTTTATTCTTTCATTAATTTCTTCAGACGCCTTTTGTCTTCACTTTTCACATCCAAAATTGACGCTCTTAAATACATAAAACGTATTTAATATTTTCGATGTATATCTAAAATTTAGTATGTATATAAACATGCAAAAGAAAAGGCACGGCACGTATAAATCTTATTTTCTACATTGATATAATAACACTTAGGTTTTGGGCCGATTACGTCCTTGAAATAGTGAAAAGCAAAGTCATTTCGGAAATGTTGGCAAAATGATGTTAATTACTTTTATAATATTATGTTTGTTTTATATTGTTTTATACATTTAATTTTATATCCTCTTTGGAGTCGCGGTTCAGATGATGCTTAGTTTAGTAGAAGAGTTTTTTTAATAAAAAGTCAAAACTTTATTTGATTATATGTTTATCTTGAAATGATCAAATTAGAAATATTATTGTTATGAAAGCAATTTTAGCAGCGAAAGTTCATCTCGGCGCACTTTACCTGCTTTCTGAATTAAACCTTTGTTGGGCCCACTTATATACACTTAAAAAAATAGTTAAACTTAAAGGCAATCAGTGTAGTAAATTGTTTTAATACACAGCTGAGAGTGTTATTTAAGCTTGGATAGGTGTAGTTGAAATGAAGAATTCGCTTGTTTGTAAATTGGGCAAAAAGAGACTACAATTAGCATTTACAATTTTTAACTTTCACTTCAATAAAACAAAATTTCGTGAAGCCGTCGGCTTCAATTATATTTACAAAACCTGAAGAATACAATAAAAAGCAATTTAATTCGCATTTAACAATAAAAATTGTTAACCGCCTTAGGAAAATTAATTTTCATTGGCATTGCTTAAGCCAGAGCATAAAAAAAAACTGTGCACTAAATCAACTGATTCATTTATAATTTGACTTTCCATATCGACGCATCCCTATCGGAGAAATTCAATGATGATTCATTTTAGTTTCAACTTCAATTTTTAAATAAACAGCACGTAATTAAGTTGCCAAAGTAGAGTTCGTCAGAAGCCTAGGAAAATCCCTTTGCAATGGTATCTCATTTATTGGTATTGGTTAAGTATGAAGGGAGAAAAAGGGAACTTCACATTATTTTACCTAGGAGAAATAATTATGTGATATTTTTATAATTAAAATATTTTTGTAAGAAAAGAATACTGCTATTTACCCAAAAGGAGAAAGAAACTTATATTATATTTGTTTTTTTTTTCATTTTGAATAATACCCAAACAACATACCGTACTTTAACCCTTTGAGTGCCAGAGATTCTTTCCACATAAATGCGAAAAAATTCAACGCTATTTAAGGGTCTTTGCAGTGGTTCGGTAAATAATTTTTTTTCCACTTTGTTGTGACTGATTTGAGATGAGCGCAATGGCGCTCCTCGGCACTCAAAGTGTTGAGTAAAATTACTATATTTATATGCACAGAATGAAACGATAAAATACAATATACAATAATAATAATATAATAATAATAATATAGTATAGTAGTAATATATAGATTGGCATTTTTATGAATAGTCAAAAAGACGCAAAATTAATATATAATTCTAATGCCGTTGTGGCTTTATGTAAAAATAATATTATTACTCTATATTTCATTTTAAAGATTAAATTTACTGGTATTCTTCCAAAATTAAGTATATCACCTTATGAGCTAGAAGTAGTGATGAAAGATCAATCAAAAAATATGTGAAAAAATATTTCTTAGGAAAAGAACGAACTTTATGTCTGTTTTTTATTGTGAAAATAATAGAACTTTGGTTTCAAAGTCAACCGAATAATTTAACTTCGAAGTATGGAAACAGATATGACATACCTTTAAATATTTACAGAAATTAGAAAAGTATACGCACCTGCAAAATTCATTATGTATATTTGTTATGTAAGAACATTTAATAAAATAATTATTGTTGTTATAAAAACGGTACAACAAAGATATAAAAATACTACGAAATGCCTTACTGTACTTTTTGTTCTTTCAAATCACTACAAAGGTAATGCAAACCCTATTACTACAATTAATTAAAGTCGAATTTTAGAAAATTTCGTTATTTATCATAAATAACAGATTTTTTCACCCATTGCAGAAGGTGCTTCTGTATTTATTTTTGTATAGCCGTACATATTGCTGATATGCACTCGCATTTTGCATGCAGAAAATAATAAACATATGCTCCTGTTGCCACATGAGAAATTCCTCATCAGAAAATCAGGGTACGGAATATTTCGATATGGCTCGCACACTGGCGTTTTAATTACAATTACTACGCTATCTTCTTTAGTCTGGCTCGCTAAAAGCTGAAATAATTAACCATACCGAAAAGTGAAAGAGTCAAGAGCTAAGTTTCGCTGCGGGCAAAATAACCGATTGCAGAAAATAAAGTGGAAAAAGTTAAAACGTCTTTAAATGTCTTATGTTTTTAGTATGTTAAAGGTTCAAAAACAAATCATTTAACGCCCATTTCTGTGCTCACATTATACTGTTTTATTGTAGAGGCTTGGAATGCTAATAATACTGGAAAGTTGTACGTTGGCTGGCAAGTAAGTTCAATAAAAAGCAGAACTAATTGCTGAAGAAGTTGGACTTCAAATGAAAATATTTAAACGTACTCAAATAGTGCCAATGTCAAAGTATGAACCCTGAGTTAAATTACCTTCTCTCGGCTGCAGAAAGAAGACTTAAATTATTACGAATTCAGACAAACGAAAATATTGCTTGTTTAGCACCTTCGTAGCCAAAAGTGCAGCTTAAGTAAATAATGTGCTTCTTTTCTAAACTCGTTTAAATGGAGGTCAATTTTGGTAACAATGGGTAACACTTTTGCATGCACACAAAAAGCTCTTAATTGTTAGCCCCACAATCTACCTTTGTTTATACAAAAAAAGGCTCTTTCTGGGCTCTCGGTAAATCTAGGCAAGAACAGCCTTGAGGAAAGTCTCAGAAGTTGTGCAATATTCTTTGGTCTGTATGCAGATTACCGCTGACTGAACAATGGCATTAACATTCAAATTTTTACCGCAAAATTATGTCATGTGTGCTCATGTCCACCTCATAATTTCATGCCCGCTGGCATTTTGCATAAACAATAGAGGGAAACATTCGCTTTCCGGAATATTTACCTTAACGTGCCAGACACCTATGAATGGGCAAACGGACTGGGATTACTTCAAAAGCAAATGTGGTCAACATTTTCTTGCCTGGAAGATGAAAGCCATTGCTACTCAACCTCTTTTGAATGTCGCGAAGTAAATTGGACGCGCTTATGTTGTAGTCGTTGAAATCTACTATTGTTTATATATAAGCACAACTACATGAATTTTAAATGAATACGAGGTTTTAATTTTCTATTTAACTTTGCTTTTGTTCAACTCACGGAACTAGGTGTTCTATGATTTAGGCGTTATTGCGTGACACTAAAAGGTTTACTCGCCTTTGTTTGGTCATCCGCTGTGGCTGTTCGCGCAATAATATCTTGTATATTTTTAATATATATATATTGTATAGCAAATTAACAGTACTTCCGAAATGATATTATATTTTGAAGAATTTTATTGTATGCATATTATTAATAAAGCAAGTGCAGGTACAACACTAGGTTTATTTGAGTTTGTTTCTACGCGACTTTCGTTCACCTTAATTGGAATATAGGCTATATGACGATTTTTAATAATGAAACATTATTTTGTATTTGTGTATATTAAATATTATTTACCGTATAATTGCATATTTGTTATGTAAGACATAAATTTATGCAAGAAGTCATTTATGCTTATGTTTAATCAATGCACATATTTGGAAAATGTTGACTTTTCTATATTAAAGTGAGCTAATTTTATTTTACGTTTCTGTACTAAAACTTTTATTATTAGCTTTAACGAAGGTCCATTATTTCTCAAGGTGGAACTCTTCCTACGCATAACTGCGGATCACTTTTCTTGTTTTGATGTTTTCATCTTTAATGTATTTTTCATACATCGCTTTACACAGTAAAGCTTTAGACAAATGGAAGACTATAAAAATCTTTCTATAAATTTCAAATGTGGAAAGAAACAAGTTTTATCACATATGAATTTTAAGAAACATCCAGGTCCAATTAAGTAAAAGTCAATTATTCTCCTACATTTTGAAAATTAATTACTCATTAATTTAAGTAATATTGAATATACTAACGCTCGTTAACAATCCTGGAAACAGGTATATTATGTCGATCTAGTTACTTTTGGAGAAAATAAAATATAAATAGATATCGATTAGACAAAAAGATAAGTAGCCAAAAATAATAAGATTAAGAACATACATATATTAAATTTACCTCGTATCAAAATTCGTTCAATAATTATAGAGCAATTTTGATAAAGTATAGAGAAGATTTGATTTAGTTATTGTGTTTATTGCAGCCAAAATTTACAAAATTCCTATTCTATTTCAATCAGTTTGTTTTTAACGACTCGCTTTATGGTAAAATGATCCACGCCTGGCGAACAAAACTTTAAGCAAAACTGGCGAGGCAAAAACTAGACCACAATTTTGTTGTTGCTCGACAACCGGGTTTTACTTTCGAGTTAATAAGACCGAGTTTAACATTTTAGGTCTAACCAAAGAACTTTCCATACAGTTTCAGGAGTAATAGACGTGTAGACAAATATGTAGGCTCTACTTGATAAAAGCGCTCTATTTTGAGGATAAATATTTATTCTATATCGGAAGTCCACTTTTCCAACTCTTATTTTGTATACTATATACACTTACCTCTCAATTTACACGGTATTGGAAATGCACGATTTTGGTTTAATACGCTTGAAGAAATGCGGAACACGATTAAGCAGAGCGAAAATTGCATTTCATTTTTTGGCACCACCAGGACCACCCAAGGTGTATAAAAAGCATTCACCCCCTAAAAAGCTTAGTATAAAGAAAGCCGACAACTAGAAACTAGATAAAACGAAAGGGAATTGAAAGGATACAAACAATTTAATTGAATTAATAAATGTTTATTCGAAAATATGTTACTTTAAACATATTCCTTTGAATTGTTATGTACATATATTTAATTTACATGAGTGAATTTTTGTAATTTTATGAAAAACGCAATACTGTTCCATATGGATTTTCGTTTTCGAAATTTTATAATTTCCTTTCTTCTACGAACTTTTCATAATTAAGGAATTGAAAACACTGCTTAAGAGAACAAATTCTTAGTTGCAGCATGAAATACTTTAATTAATTGCGCATTTTTTGAGTTGGACAGTTAATGAAATGTCTTCAGAAATGTGATAAATCATTTTTTGTTATATTGGATTATTTCACTATACCTCATAAATTGTAATCGCATGCGGTCATTAATCATTGTAACACGACCACAAAATCTTTGTACCGCAGAAAGTTGTTGCAGCCATTCGTATAAGTAATTTGGCAGGTTGTGTTCACTTTACATTTGACATAATACCGTCTGACGGTGGCGGCCTTAGCCCAAGTGAAATGCAATGCTCAAGTAACTAAGGTGGCCATATGATCCTCGGCTGCTTGTCACCATATCCCACTTTCTTTCCATGAATGTGTTTTGGACTACTTCAATTAGAGGCTGTAAAGAAACGAGTTTTGGACTCCGTTGCGTGAAATCAAAAGTGCAAAAGGCGCGTACAAAGGCAAAATTCGGTCAGGTTATATAATGTTCATTAAAAATGAACGATTCGGCTTTCTTTAATTGGCCGCCATGCCAAAATTTAGTTTTGGTATACCAAACTCTGCTTGTCCTCTCAGCGATTGCGTCAATGTTTACTTTGGTCAATATGTAACATATGGAGTGGTCATGCACCTATTTCTTGTTGAAATTTTTCGAGGTCAGTCACTTTGCGAAGAAGTGATGTAACTATTTTATGGGCTGTGATGACAAGCCTTATAATATCAAATTATTTTGAAAAGGCTGGCTGATTATTTCTATGGGAACTCTTACCATGTTATCAAAGGTATTACGAAATTGAATTGTTGGCAATTGGTCACCGGGATCATAAATCAAAATATGTTTTGATTATACTAATTTTCGTTGGATCAAAAACATTTCCCTAATTTTCTCCATTTTATGTGCAGGTAACCCTCTAGTAACCCTCTAGGTAGATAGGTTCCCATTTAAGTAAATTTAAATTTAAATTTAAACCCAAACCCATTTAAGCAAATTTAAATTAAAAAATTAAGCAAAATTTTTATTAAAGTTTTGATATATGCGTATCACAAAATTTTTTATTCCAACATTTCCTCGCCTATCACTGCTCGGTACAAATAAACGTAAAAGTTTTTCTGCACTCTTTAAAAAATCTGTAGACTTCCTGATATGAAAATTTTGCAACTTATGCGTCGGTAGTGCGTAACATAGATTTCTTAATATACACATAGATACGTTAAATAATAGATGTACAGTGCAAATTCATTACCGTGTTATAGGTTGCTGTGTTATACGAGGGCTTCAGTAACTTTCTTACTGTATAAGAGCGAAACCGTGTTGTAGGTGAGTCACCTCTACATAGTTTTGTGTAGTGCACAAAAAAAATTACTTTCCTGAACAATAATCTTAATTTATCTGCAAATATTGTAGACATGTATTGACTTGGACAGTAAAGGATAATTTGACTTAACTAAAGATATCGAAAATTATTTTTACTTTTTGTATTCTATAGCGTGTTTAGGATGAAGGAATAAGTAGGAAATTTTTATTAAATTTTTATTAGAAATCCGTAAATACCACAGTTATTGTTAGCGAAAAAACTGTTTCTTTTTTGAAGCAACATTGTAAGTAATTACATAATTTTGAATTCCAATACATTAATGATAAATGTCCCCTTCTCTAGACGAACAGGACTAATTAGAATGACATTATAGACTAGTAGACATGTCGTCAGAAGCGGGCTGGTGATAAGTTCGCCTTCGAATGGACTTGTCAACGATCCTGTTCATTTTGATAATTACTAGTAGCATACTTTTTCAGCAGTGTAAATAAAATTGTTGTTTCATTTTACCGCCACTATTAGGATTCGAAATAGAAGCATCAAAATCCCGAGCAAACATAAGCATTGACACGAACCATGTGGTTTCTGCAGGGTAACGCTCCTGTTCACATTGTACGCACTTCGAGACTAGCCCTCTAGAACAAAGATCTAGCGCAGAGTGACTTTTTCTTTTTAGCAATTCCAATAAATTACGGAACTGGCAACTTGTCGCTCACAATGAGTTGAAATTTGCGTTATATATGAATGCATATGTATATTTGATTGTATTGTCCTGGCGAATAATTATATTGAATTATGAAATTTTTGTTTTATTAATTTGGTATTTTTACTACCTTAGGTCGCGAACGTACGATCATGCATTTTAGAAGCAAAATATATTTAAAACCATAAGCCTTACGTGAGCAACGTTTATTTCAAAACAGTATGATTTACCATGTATATAGTTTATTCTGTTCTCAATACAATGATACTACTCATTATAATCATTGAAAACAGCGTTATTAGATCATCTTGTGACTGGATGTATGAGTGAATGGATTGGAATTTATTCGTAGAATGTTAAAGGTGTAATATTATATAAAGTTCTCAACGCGTACCTGCGTCGTTTCTTGCAGAATAAAACAAAGTTGACCTGGAACGATATTCTCTTAGTAGATATCCCATCAATAGCCACTCAGCAGTCACTAAATTGCCTTTACCTGGAGCACCGGCAGCTATCTCACGGTCTGATCTCGCACGTTGTTCGAATATTTCATCCCATTTGGTTAACCGTCGCCGTCGATACCGATGGTCGGTCATTGTAATGAATAGCTCCAATGGAGTATACTCTTAGCGACGTACACACCTTCCACAACATCTTAAGTTCTTTTGCAATTACAGTTGAGCTGTTACGTCAGAGAACTATAAGAATTTATTCGGCACGAAAACTGCAAATTGTCGAAGATAACTAACATTTTTCGTCATTTTCTCGCTCGACCAAAGGATGCAGTCGAAGTTTGTCTCGCATTGCCTAATACGTACCTCGTAGCAGACTGACAATGATGCACGTTTTATCGTGACTTCATGAGTGTTTCTCATAAAATGTTAGGTTGATATTGTGCCGAAATATGGGTTATAGCAAATTTTTGCATTTTTTAGAAATAACGTATTTGATTGTGTTTTTGTTTTTTTGCAGCTACCCCCGCGGTTGATAAGATTAGCACTAGTGATATGTATAGTAGTGGCCATAATCTCCCAAGTAGCCAACGCAGAAAGTGAGTATACGTTACTATTTTAAATTTTACTAAATATTTACACATTCAATTTAAAAATCACTTTACATGCTTCGGATTTTCGAAATAATGTTTATTAGTGATGAAATTGAACTTAATACGTCTTTCGTCGTTCCTGTCAAAGCGTGATTTTTATATTAATATCAGATTTTAGCCGATTTAATTAAACTTTACTAATATTAAATTATGTATATTTATCTTTTCTTTCAATCATTATTTCAGCTTCATATTGTTATCGGGTTGGATTGTATTTAATTAGCTGTAAAAATAGAGATTATTGATCTATTTGACATCGAACTTATGATTTCTTTATTTACTAATTTTCATTTTATTTTAATTAATAATCATGGTTTTTGTCTTGCACTTTGCACTTTATTTTAGAACTTTCGTTATTTTCAATTAAATTTTATTAATCTAATATAATTTAATGATTTTTAATATTTATTAAATGGGCTAAATCAGCATCACACGTCAAATAAGATTAATTAATTTTGATATATGCATTATCTCTTTGTAGTTTTTTAAACCAGGATTTAGCAATGATAATCATTCAAAATCATCCAAATTATCTTAAACACACAAAACCTATCAAAGCTTCGGTAATTTATAACGAGGGGTAACCGACTTTAGATCACAAAAACTTAATCTTTTTTCATTCTTTGCTTTGTCTGCAGTATCTGCCTGCAACCGGCTTGTCCATCGATTTCGATGATGAAATATGTCACTGTCCTCCTCTTCTTTATTAAACTTTTTTTAGCTCAAAGCCTTGCCTTTTTTGAAGACTTGAAGCTCTTTAGTGAAAAATAAAAAAGCAATAATCTCAAAATACATTTCAATATGCATAGGTCTATGTGTCTCAAAGATACCTTCCTTGTCTAAAAAATTGCATACCAATTTCTGGACGAGTCGAAATCTCCTTTAAACTAATAGGGCTTGCGAATACACACATACCTACTATAAACATTATTCAAATAATATGACAACTTTGGAAGAATATTACTTTAACAATAATTAGCCGCCTTGCTGACAGTTTAATGAATACACATATGAATAAGTTCATGTGAACGTGTGGACGCAAAAGTTGAAAAATTCGAAAAAATCTTTTCTTTTTTGAAAACATTATGTAGCCATTTGTGTTTGGAGTTCCGAAGCTATTTAAAGTAGTAACTTCACAAGTTTGTTGTAAATCGTGTTTTGCATATGTGCAGAAAACTATACGAATATACGCGCACTTTTTTCTGAATGCCTATGTGTCTGCATATTTATGTCCTTGTTGAATTTCAAGCGATTGTTTTCGTTTTTTCTAATTAGTTCAACGATTTTGAGAAACTTTGAAAATATGAGACAGTATTTTTAAAGAAGGTGCTTTTGCATCTGTCTGATTGTATCTAAAGCTGCATACATAAACATAAAAACATCTATTTTTTATTTGTTTACTTTGTATTCAATTAGCGCGATAGTCTGAAGAGTTTCTCCACTAACGCCTTGAAAAGAAATTGTGTTCAACATGAGGAAAGTAACCTATTTAAAATTTGTTGAATTTTATATTGAGGCCTTGATTTTGTACAAATCATGTGCTGGCGTTATAAGTAATATAAGTATTGCGATTCTATTACAATTTAAATTTTATTAAAACAGCAGCATGAAGTTTAATAAGTGCAACAAGTCATTGTCAGAGGTGGATAAAAAAAGAGTTAAATATTTTGGCATATAAAATTTACTTTAGAGTAGGGAGTTAAAAAATACTTTCTGCAGAGTTCCTAACTATTCTTAGAGAATTTGTTATCCTTGTGAAATGAAATATTTATAACACTGCCAGAATAGCCAAACAATTTATAATTGCGCAAAAAGCAATTTATGCTGCAATACTTACCATCTGAATATTTAATGTTTTTATGAAATTTCATAACTGAAAGGCAAAATTTCGCCTCAAGGCTTGAGTGCATCGAACAAGATATTCATCATAAACTCCGCTTAAACAAAACTACAATAATATTCAGATAATTGCGTATTGCGTCAAATTCAGGGTCACTGGAATGGAAATGGAAAGCAACTTTCGCTCTCCCACAGTCGTTCATCGAGTATAGACTGTACCCAGAATTTCTATGCATTTAAATTACCTTAAAGTGTAATATTGCAGCGATGTAATTAACCCTCTGGTGATTCACTACTGGCCGCCTCTCCATAATTAGATAAATCATCGAACCACGCTTAAATAAAATAAAAATTTTGTTGTTGCGCAGACTGGTGCAGTGTGCTCAATACTCCATAGCGAGCCGATCTGAGCGTCCTTCAGGCCAGCTGCGAGCACCCTAATAAAGAAAATTGAGCAAAAGCGCCATTCAGAAAACCTGAATTTGAAAGGAAAATCGTGACATGATGCGCGATCAACACGATCAATCTATTGCTTCTCAAGTGCACTCTTTCAATTAATCTAATGAAAATTCCCGCGCTTTCAGCCAAACGGAGGAGACTGCGTCGCCCAACGACATCATCCTCATCTGGGTCAAGAACAAATATCGTTGCAGCCAAAAAGGCTGCCTCTAACAGAGTGCAAGATCGTATAGATCAGCAGCCTTCATCATCAGCTCAAAGGTTCCGTGTCCGGTCAAAACTTCGTGGTGGTGCTGCCGCGTCCGTTGCAGGCGCAAGTGGTGCAACAGCACTTGCCCTTGCATCGAAGATAAAAAAGACCAAAGCTGAAGAAAAGACGGGCTACAAAATCGTCTGCTACTATACAAACTGGTCACAGTACAGAACGAAGATTGGAAAGTTCTTGCCAGAAGATATTCCGTCCGATCTTTGTACACATATCATCTTTGCCTTCGGATGGTTGAAGAAAGGAAAGATGAGTTCTTTCGAAAGCAATGACGAAACCAAGGAGGGTACACCTGGACTCTATGCTAGAGTTATGGCTCTTAAGAAGGCTAATCCAAAACTTAAGGTATAATATGATTTAAAAATACACATGTGTAGTCGACTAGTATTTTTTTATTAATAATATTATTCTCTTCAATACTCAATTTGTGTTATAAAATATTTTTTTAAATAATATAATTAAAAGTAAATTTTTTTCCTGTTTATTAGAGGCCATAAGACTGTTAGTCTCGTAAATATAGTCAAAGTTTAACACATGTTTTGCAATAATTTGGAATAAAGTGATGTAATAAAATTCAATCGATTTTATTCATACCAGTATATATTTATATAGTTCAAGTAATCTAAAGGTTTTCTCCCTTTTCCCAGGTTCTTCTAGCCATTGGAGGTTGGTCGTTTGGAACACAGAAGTTCAAAGAAATGTCCGCTACTCGATATGCTCGTCAAACGTTCATTTACTCAGCGATACCCTTCTTGCGTAAACGAGGATTTGATGGTCTTGATATGGATTGGGAGTACCCAAAAGGAAGCGATGATAAGAAAAATTTCGTCTTCCTATTAAAGGAGCTCAAAGAAGCCTTCGACGCAGAAGCGCAGGAGATTCGAAAACCTCGCCTTCTGTTAACGGCTGCTGTTCCAGTTGGCCCAGATAACGTGCGAGGTGGCTACGACGTTCCAGCCGTCGCCAGTTATCTCGACTTCATAAACCTGATGGCCTACGACTTTCATGGAAAATGGGAACGTGAAACTGGCCACAATGCGCCTTTGTACGCACCTTCTAGTGACTCTGAGTGGAGGAAGCAACTATCTGTAGATCACGCGGCGAACATGTGGGTCAAAATGGGCGCCCCCAAGGAAAAGCTCGTAATAGGTATGTTTCAAACTCACAGGTGCAACTGGCCTTGAGCCTTTAACAGTCTTTTGATTTAAGGTATGCCCACTTATGGTAGAACTTTCACATTATCAAATCCTAGCAAGCACGGAACCAATGCTCCGGCTTCCGGTGGTGGTAAGGCCGGCGAGTATACTAAGGAAGCCGGTTTCTTGGCATACTACGAAATTTGCGAAATGCTCTTGAACGGAGCTGTGTACGTCTGGGATGACGAGATGAAAGTGCCTTACCTTGTTGATGGCGACCAGGTAAGAAAAATCCAGAACGCATTTCTTGACGAAGGTAATGCATGTGTATTTTTCTAGTGGGTTGGTTTTGACGATGAGCGTGCTATCAGAAACAAAATGAAATGGATTAAGGACAATGGTTTTGGAGGCGCCATGGTTTGGACTATTGATATGGATGACTTCTCAGGTACAGTTTGTGGAGGAAATGTTAAGTTCCCCTTGATCGGAGCCATGAGGGAAGAACTTTTGGGAATATCAAGAGGAAAGGATGCCAAAGATGTTGACTGGAGTAAAGTTGCTGCTAGTTTTGATGATGAAGAACCTGTAGACATCTTACTATTATATTATAAACTTTTTATAACATAGTATATTTCAGCTACCTGTTAAGCCTGCACCTATTAAAATATCAGTACAAGAACTCTTAGCAAAGGTGCAAAAACCTAACAAGTCCTTCAAGATCAAAGCTGGGCTTGCTACAATGGACCGACATTGTAAGTTGATTTAAATTTTTCTTAGGTAATCAGTTACTTATATATCTGGCCACTCAGCGCGGCCTGCACAGGTTTTCTGCTATCTTACTAGTTGGTCTGCAAAAAGACCTGGTGCCGGAAAATTCGATCCAAAGGATGTCGATGCTTCACTTTGTACACATTTAGTCTATGCTTTTGCTACACTTAAAGATCATAAATTAACTGAGGCATCTGAAAACGATCCAGATAACTATGAAAAGGTTATTGCTCTAAGGGAGAAGAATCCTGACTTGCAAATACTTCTAGCCATTGGTGGATGGGCGTTCGGATCAACCCCATTCAAAGAACTTACTTCAAACGTTTTCCGGATGAATCAATTCGTCTATGAAGCAATTGAATTCCTCAGGGATTATCAGTTTAACGGATTAGACGTGGATTGGGAGTATCCAAGGGGCGCTGATGACCGAGCTGCATATGTGAATCTTCTCAAGGTTAGTTTATTTAATTCTAATAAACTTCACCAGAAATCTGTTTATTGATACCTGAAATATTTTTAGGAATTGCGGGTTGCGTTTGAAGGAGAAGCCAAAACATCTGGACAACCGCGTCTATTGCTCAGTGCTGCCGTACCAGCATCTTTTGAAGCCATTGCAGCTGGATATGATGTTCCAGAAATATCAAAATATCTCGATTTCATCAATGTTATGACTTACGATTTCCACGGACAATGGGAACGAACAGTTGGACATAACTCTCCACTTTACCCCCTAGAATCAGCAACAGGGTATCAGAAGAAACTCACAGTGGATTACAGTGCCCGGGAGTGGGTGAAGCAAGGAGCACCTAAAGAGAAACTTTTAATTGGTATGCCAACCTATGGACGATCATTCGAGCTTGTAAATACAACGCAGTTTGACATTGGCGCACCTGCTTCGGGAGGAGGAAAGCCTGGAAAATTCACAAACGAAGCAGGTTTTCTTAGCTACTACGAGATTTGCGCTTTCTTAGCTGCTCCAAATACTACTTTAGTTTGGGATTCTGAGCAACAAGTGCCATTTGCTTACAGGAATAACCAATGGGTGGGCTTCGACGACGAAAGGTCATTGAAAACAAAAGTTTGTAGTTATATTTAGCAACGACATACAGATTTAAAACAACTTCTTTCAGATGGAATGGTTGAAAGACCAAGGTTTCGGAGGTATAATGGTCTGGTCCATTGATATGGATGATTTCTCAGGCAGATGTGGAGGCGGTAAATACCCTCTTCTCAATGCTTTGAACCAGGAACTTGATGGTTATAAAGTTTCTCTGGAGTACGATGGGCCTTATGAAACCCATGGACCCCGAGGTGCATACACAACAAAAGACCGTACGTTGCTTTAGTGCTTTTGCTTTTAGCAGTTATACTAACATATAATACTTATTTAGCTAACGAGGTAACATGTGAAGAAGAAGATGGTCACATCAGCTATCACCCAGACAAAAACGACTGTACACATTATTATATGTGCGAAGGAGAACGGAAACATCATATGCCATGTCCGGCAAATCTTGTGTTCAATCCATCTGAAAATGTGTGTGATTGGCCAGAAAATGTCGAGGGCTGCCAACACCACACACCTGCTCCTCCAACTAATTAACGTATTTATTTTCGTTGAATAACTCGAGGCAAAAATAAAAAAAGAAAAAGCACTTTACAAGGGGCGATCCTTAGTTCTCGAAACTATTAACTGCCTTCTACTGCCAGAACAGAACCTAGGAAAAGTTTGCTAAGTACAAAAGTTCATTTATCGCGATCGCCCCCCAAGTAAAATTGTTAATAAATTATTTAAGGAATTCGTATATGTAGCTTTTACCTAAATTATAAACGTAAGTAGACGCAAGTTTAGTTGTTACAGGGCTAACAAACGATCTACATCAGCATTTCTTCCTTGATATCCTTCATCCTTTCGCCCCCGGCAATGAAAATACCGTTTTGAAGGCTAAATTATCAATCTAAATATAGTTAGATCTGTGATAACCTCTAAGAGCACTCAACGAACTCTTCAAATTATCTGCGAATTTGAATCTCTAAAATCGGTCCTCGGTAACATTTAGGCGCTAATATACCTTCTTTCGACAGGGAATTTGTGCACCCATTCTTCATCAGAACGAATCTTCCACGCATCACCATTTGTACATTTTTTATTATTTTTGTAATTGATTACTTTATTTTATTATAATAATGTATTATAGTTGTAAAATACAAACAAAAATTTAAATTATCTGCCTACTTTATTATCACAATTAAATGACTGTTTTATGTTTAAGAATGCAGTAAAGAATGACTACGTTGGACAATGGAAAAGAAAATAAGGCTCCCAGAAAATAAGAAACTAATGCAGTTTCGGTTCTAAAGTTCAGGAAATACTGAAGATGATGTGCATTAAAAAATAATACGCTTTCACTTTTTGTAATGCTATGGTTAAAATCTTTCGAAAGCAATTTTCAAAAAGAACGTTTATACATACATAACGTCTATTGAATTCACTTCATATTATTTTAAAAGTATTAAATAGAGAGTCATGACAAATGTGTACACAATTTGTGTCTTTTTAGTGTAAATTTGATGTGGTTCCGCGTCTTACACCAACCTCTTTCGACTTTTGTCTTTGGTCTTTTTGATACTTTTTAGATAATACTGATTTAAAGATATGGTTAACCTGTGCGAATTAAGTAGTAACTTCGGTGGCTCACATGATAAAATGGTAGAAGAATAGAAAGAATATATTATAATAAAAGGCAGGAAGAGAGAAAATGTATGGTGACATGAAAAAGAAATCTATTAATATTATCAGGCCCAGAGTAAACCTGTATAGTCTGGCCAATGCCACAGATCAAATTGTCTGCTGCAATTCTTTTTTTAAATATCTTTTTATAGTATATAAACAATATATGAATTGGACAAAACATAATACTTACATAAATACTCAAAATATTCACGCAGGTACTTAAAGTGCCAAGTATCTAAGAGAATTGAAATAATGTGAAATGGATACAAACACATTTTTACGAAAGGTAACAGAAAGCCGGAACACATAAATTCAGATAGCCCACTGTTTTTTCACATAAATGCTTTTGGTTGATATATTAAGGAACAGCTCCATAAAATCAATAACATACGAATGTTATATCACTTAAGTATGTTATAAATTGTATCAAATAATATTTTCTTGAAAGTGAAATGGTTTTTGGTACACTTTTTTATCAAAAACACCCAAAATCTACTTTAATGCTAAGAATCATAATCATTCGTATGTGCATCCGTTAAAGAGAACAAACTCGAATTTGATATGTAATATACATCGAATTGTGTAACATTGTTACGTGACCTAAATGTTCTATGTTTCAAAAAAATGAATATTATAAGATATTAACGAAAAGCTATCACTACGAACAAATATTACTCATCGGAGAGTCGATACTTGTTGGTTTTGTTTTTCATCCTTTGAGATATATGAGTCGTTCACAAGCTAAATCGATCAACTACATTTTCCAAAAGTTTTCAAATCTTTGTCCAAAAGTTGTGAATTAAGCTCTAACTTTCAAATTTAAAAAATGTTTGTTTAAAAACCATGTTTAGTGTTTCCACATTCAACATTCTATATGACTGAATTGTAAATACACCTACTTTTTACGTGATAGATACGCTCCTAAAATTTATGCGTAAATAAAATTCGCGTAAAGACAAATACCGATTTCACGCACCTCTAAAATCAAATATTTTTTAAAGTTACGGATTTTTTCCTAACGTGAACTTTTGTTACGTCACTAAAGTGAATAAAAATCGCAATAAATTTTTTTCCTTATCCCAATTCGCGTAACTCTCAATTCGAGTAAAGAATACACGCGTTAAGAGATTTAGGTGCCCGTGTTACTCATTTCGTACTGTAAACTTAATCGTTATAATAATATTAGATCCCAAAAGCTACTTATGCAGCGGCATAGTTCATAACTTTATTTAAATATTTATGTGTTTTGACGAAGTTTTAGAAAGCTTTGTACAGGAAGTTTTCATAATTTCCCACTTTGGTTATGGAGTTGATTGGCAAGAAGGGTTCATATCATAAGTGCAAACTATTTCACACTCTTTATTTTTCGCGCGTGTTCATAGTATAAAAACCATTTTTGATTTAAAAGGTTCATCGTTTTACTTTTTAGAAATACGCGGGCATTTTATATCTTACGGCTTAAAATTGCAATATTTTAACCTTCCTATAAACGGTTTGTTCACACCACTCTTGTTAAATCCATCCCAGTATCTCGAGTATCATTAGCTACGTGAGTAATGTCAGAGAAAACACGACGTTGTAATCCAATATAATGATTAATAGACACACTAACTTTATTCTTTAAATATCACCGACATGGGTATCAAATGAAAGTTTTTTTTATTAAAAATGTTTTATATGCATCACTTTGAATTTGGTCTTTTCTTTATATTGATGCCTCCGTGGGGTACATATTGATTGACGTTGTGTTTGTTTCAAATAAAACTAATAAATTAAAATTCAATAATGGTCTGAACGTTGTTCGCGAAAACTTCCAAGTAAATTTAAAATTGACAATTGACAAATTTACACGCCTGAAGTGGATGTACAAACTGTACGCTTTTGCGGGACGGAATAATTTAAATTTTAAATGAAAAAATTGATCGTTATACTCGATTTAAATTCTCAAATATCATGTCATTCGGTAATTGTCGATTGTTCGATTGAATGTGTCGTCAACATTTCTTCTCTTTTCTTATAATTTCCTATTGAACTCCAAACTACTGAGTAGTAAAGAAAAATAATAAGGATATTTTGTTTGCCTGTCTAAACGCAGCATAAGTTCTACATCGCAGATAAAACAGCTCTGGTGCTGCAGTACTCGTTTGTGTAATTTCTAGTAAAGTCAAGAAATGACCTTACTAAGGTCATGATTTTTATCATAAAGCATTTTCATATTTCGCCTACTGATTATTATAAAACACCCATACTTCTATTCCGAAAGACATCTTCGTCAGCAGAATTGCTTTTGGTATTGAGCTGTTCCACGTGCCGCAAGTACTTGAGTTATTTTGTAACCGCCATTTGTAGAATCTTCCGCATAGGGCTCACCTCCAACGACTGATCTGTTTACAAACATTTGCGACTCTATTGCGATATAAAAGCGGCCACTTGAGCAGAAACAGCATGTTCGTTTTGAAATCAGTACAAAATGCAGTTCGGTTTATGCATATGGTACGTGGTCTTGCTAGCCCTAACATTTGTCCTCACGGTGTCTACGGTGCCCGTTAAGGACGAGGATGATATACAAAATGTAAGCAACTGCAAGGCACTGTGCCAGCACTGCGGCTGTGTCGGGTTCTACTGCGGCGAAGAGTGCATATGTGAATGTGGCGCCGACAACAAAGAGGATATGGAGTGCCTGGAAACGATGCAGGAGAACTGCAAGAAGTTGAATATTCCTTTTAAGGTTTTAATTCAAGGTCCGAGTGAAAACAGATTTGTGCGAAGTGCTCTACTTTTGGATCAGGAAGGTAAACAATGTATGAAGCACGAACCTCGAAGAAAGAGGAGTACTGCAGTGATTTATAAGCCTGGAGTCCGGACCCCTCTGGCTAATGCTTTGGTAAATATCAAGAAAGCGAAAACAGCTGAAAAAAATGCACTTAAGAATAGTACCCAAGTAAGCGGTAATATTAAGAACGGGATTAAATCACACACACGACGGGGAATACCTTCCTTTTTCGACGATCATCATTCTCTGCTTGTTCCTGCACCTTTCCCAAGATTTGGACAAAATAAAGACCTTGTAGGGTCTGCTAGCGAGAATATCCAGAGGCCTGTGGCCCAGGCTCTTCCTGAGATAGGGATGCCGCAATTCAGACGTGGGGAGCAGATTGGAAATGCAGTGGCTAAAATGAGGGAAGCTCTTCTTAGCTTGAACGCTCGCACCGAGCAATTACTCACAGCGGCACAAGTACCACGGGCTTTTCCTCTAAGGAAAAGCTTACGTGGCCACAATCAGGAGACGGAATACGGTCTTTCGCAGGAACCAGTTAGTAACCTTGTGGGAGAAAGTAACCGACAGAGGTTTCCGAATTTGTTCAATTTCCCGAGGATAAATAATTTGTTAAACCAAAATTAAGTAATATTTTTGTTAAATTCTTTAATATTAAACTGTTAAATGCACGTAGGATAGAATAAAACCAGGAAATTCTAATTTAGCGCCTTTTGCCCTTTCCCTTCTTGTGGCCACTACCCGAGGAAGTCTGTTGGGGCTGTGAGGAGTCCAAAGACTTGTTCTGTCGCGACTTCAGTTGTGGAATTCGGGTGCCCAGATATAAAAGTAGACTGTCTCTGGTAGGTATTTCAGGATTGCACGGAGTCCCGTCGTCATTCTTAAGCTGAACTCGGATTCTCCCGCGACAGTTCAACTCCTAGATTTGTAATAACGATACCCATTGAAACATACAAAAGCTTTCTTCCTTACCTTACTTCTTTCCCTTGAGTACTGTTTATTTTCGACTTCTACTCTCATATTTGTTACGGACAGAACGTCTCGTATTTCAATGTACGTTGGATTTTCCACACAGTGCTCCTTTGCGATTCTTCGACCTTCCTGCCGTGTTTTCTTGCTGTTGATGTAGGCCGGATAAACACAAACCCATCTGAAAAGGTTGCTATTGCTGGTGTTATTCTAAAAGATTGAATGTTACCTTTTTCTATCGCTGTGGGGAAGATTCGCAACACCCGATACCATTGCCGTTGCCATTTCCACCCACAAAAAGTAGTAAAACGACCAGCGTTGAAAATGTTTGACACGCGTCAAAGAAACAGCTGTTTGTGTGACGTTTTACATTCCAGTGCTTCTTAAGCTGTAAGAGTCCACTTTAGTACAGTAGGGTACAAATCACAGTTTAAGTTCTTCCGACTTTTATTACGATAATCCGATGAAATCAGACTAGCCTTAGCTTAAATTAGTGTTTAAAATCCACGGAAACAGCGTTTGATGTACTAATTTAGAATAATTTTGAAGTTGTAAGATTTCTAATTTACACGAACACAAGAGTCGCATTACTGTAGTCACGTGTCATTTGACGAATTTTGACGTTTTGCGGGACGTTGTGTACAAATTTTGCCAATAAGAACTGGCCCGTCGCGCAGTGCGGTTGTTTTATTTGGGAAGGGGTGAGGTAGTCCAGTGTAAAAGGGCAATATCGATCGGAGGAAGTCGAGGCAAGCTCCGTTCAGTAATTTAATGTACACTGTGCATTGGGCCGATACTGTGAAAATGGACATCCTCGATCTGAATGAGATCTTAGACAAGTGCAAGGATAAATCTTCCCAGAAGGAGCAAGATGAGGTAAGAATCAGATCACTCATAATCTGGAACATGTGGAGCACTTAAAAAATCGACATATTTTTAGATTCTACTTCAACCGTTTGTGTACATCCAGCAGATTCCTGGTAAACAAGTTCGCTCCAAACTGGCGCTCGCTTTCAATCACTGGCTCAATATCCCGATGGAGAAGTTGAATGTGATTGGTGAAATTGTCCAAATGCTGCACAATTCTAGCTTGCTGTGAGTAAGACTTATTTATTGTTTGTTTATACATGATTTGCCTGTTTTCGTAACCCGTGTTCCATATATAGAGCATGAATAATTTGGGGCTGAGTTGTGTAGCTCTGGATTCGTTTAAAATGTGCGGATAACGAAACGCGGCAGCGCATTTAACTTGAAAGATGACATGAAGTGCATGCATAAATAACGGGTTAATTGTTCAGGGGTCTTTCAGTAATTGGAAGTTGATAGGGTTATCGACAAAGATTAAAGATAGATGAATAGCATTTTGTTTAATGGATGTAAAAATAATGAATTAGTAAAACTGTCCAACGGTTGAATTCTTTTTTTTTTAATTTTTTGACTTCGGTCAATTTGAAAAAAAATGAGAATCAACAAAATTTAAAAAATTCCTTCACCCTTAATTATAATCTTTAAGCTTTAAGCTGTAATTTTGGAATTTTTGGTTGAGAAGAATCATTTCAATCTTCCAATTCAAATCAAGGAGCTTTTGATGTACAATTCTGAAATACCCGGTCAACTTTTTGCATATAGTGACATGATCGAGATGCATTTGATTTAGGGAGTATGCAAAATGGGGTCTTTTATGCAAAAATTAAAAATATTCCAGTCAATCTGTAAAACATTTTTTAAGTAGTCTTTTATTTTTTGGAAATTGGGATAGTTTACAGAATCCAAAAACAATAGTTTAACAATTAAATATTCTCACGAAACAAATTCAAATCTCATCTAGAAAAAATTATTTTTCGCCACACTCTTTAACGGAAGGCAATATAAAACCAAGTGAATGCACCCGTCTGATTCCTTTGAAATTCCTTATTATATCAAAACGATACCGTTTTAAGTTATTCTATTACATTTAGAAATAGGATTATTAAAATTAAATACAATGTAAAATCACTACTTTTTAAAAATCTAACCAAAACAGAGAAAAGTTCATGATAGAATTCAAATGCTTTATTATTAGTTAAAATTAGGATAAATCGCAATCGAATTTACGCACTGTAAAGGTTTTTCTTCTTTATGCACTCTATAAGTCAAGTCAAGTCAAAACATTTTTTTAAATAAAATTTTGCAAAACGTTTATGAGGAAATTCACAAAAACATTATATTGTTACTTTCAATCATAATTTGAGAAGTCAGTGCCGGTTTAGTCTTTTATTGTATTTAGTTTTATATATTCTAATTCTATTTAGTACTTAAAATTGAAATTTGCGCACACATTTTAATGAAAATTTTTCATATAAAAGTAGCCGAGAAGTTTTAATTTTCCATTTTAGTTTGTATATGAAATAATAACTCTGTATTGTGTATCGCCAGAAACTTAAGCTTTAATAAATCTGTTTGGCGCCGTAAAAGGGGCTGTTTATTTCTGGTGATATGAAACGTTACAACATTGAGAAAATATCAAAAGGAAGAGTAAAAGGAAAGAGGGGTAATGTTTGGAATCTCACCATATGAAAGAAAACTAATAAATATACGTATATGTTTAAAAATATTACATTTATTACTATTTGTTTTGATTTAATTTTAGTATATAATTCTCTAGAATCTTTTCATATTAATATAATAAAAATGATTTAAATTCTAACCTCATTCCACACTAACTGCACAAAAAACTGCCGATCACTTAAGCATTGTTATGCGAAATGCAAAAACAAAAATTATTTTCATATATACAGTCGTGCGTAAAAGTTTAGGACCACCGACGAATTTATAGTAAACTCATATTTCTAAAACCTTTTATTCAAATGTTCCTTAAAATGAATCTAAAGTTCATCATTATAATAAAAGTAGGTATTCTTGAATTTATAAAAAACATCTTCATTTGGGGCTAAGTTGTAAAAAATACCAAGAATGGACGATTTTTCAATGGCAAAAGTAGTGCTCGATACGTGATCTTAATGTTACTAACAATTTCTTTCAGAATTGATGATATAGAAGATAATTCAATTCTCCGTAGAGGAGTTCCGGTAGCTCACTCTATTTACGGAGTAGCAAGCACTATAAATGCGGCCAACTATGTATTCTTCCTCTCCCTAGAAAAAGTGCAATTATTAAATCATCCTGAGGTAAGGAAATTATTTAACAAAGAAAGACTCTTAATGAGTTAAATATACAAAGGCAACAAAAGTTTACACCGAACAGCTGCTTGAACTGCACCGAGGGCAAGGAATGGAAATTTATTGGAGGGATAATTTCTCTTGCCCTTCGGAAGAGGATTACAAACTTATGACTATTAGAAAGACAGGAGGATTATTCATGTTGGCTATTAGACTTATGCAACTCTTTAGTACAAATAAGCAAGATTTCACCAAACTCACTGCAATCCTCGGCTTATACTTTCAGATCCGCGACGACTATTGCAATCTTAGTATGAAAGATGTAAGTTTTGTACTACTACGTTTTTAATTATCATTATTTGAGACAGTTTTTTTCAGTATTATGAAAATAAAAGTTTCTGTGAAGATTTAACGGAAGGAAAATTTAGTTTTCCAATTATTCATGCTGTACATAACCAAAAGCATGATAAGCAAGTATTACGTATCCTTTTAAAAAAATCTCTTTAACATTTATCATTTATATCCGGATCAATTCAATTGATCAAATTGTAGAACATGAAATATTATAAGTTATTGTATCGAGCATTTTATTTAAAATTATAAAATAATGTAAATTTTCGTGAATTGTCATCCTTCCTTTAACACGCACTCCAACCTCCTAACATGAAAAATTTCAGAACAGAAGAACAAATACGTACTATTATTATAATTACAACGAAGACAATAGAAAGAGCCATATTTAAGCCAGACACCATGTTATTTTGCGTGGAATTAATTCAGGCTGGACATTTCCATAAAATGTGTTTTACGGTATCCTCAGTAAATCTAAAATTCATACCTTCTAAAAAGTTAGCCGTTTCGCAACTTGCTTTCATAACACTTTATACAAAAAATAGGTATTATATAGGAGAACCTGTTGTATCTAGACCACCTTTTTGGATGTTCATTAAAACTTGTTACTAGGTTTATAGAAATTCATAAAGTATTTAGCACTTAGAGCCCAAGGAACAAAAAATGTACTTTTTAAAAGCTTTTTGAATTAAAATGGGTATAGTGTCCGAGGTATAACAGACGCGATGTTAGGCAGTATCCTTTTGGATTTTAGTCAGAACTATTGTAATAAACAAAACTATTTAAGAGGGTCAAAATATTAGAGTTTTTGCATAAGAATTTTTCAAAAATCTCCAAAAAAAATTCAAATTTCAAAAGTTATAATCGTTTATACCTAGGTGTACTACTTGTAGCTTTGCATAGTACTTGAAACTTTAAACGTATTTCCTGAAAAATCACTTTTTTCAAAACTTCTGCCATGATAACTCAAAAACTAATCAATCGATTTTAGTAAACCATAGCTTAATTTATTTGTAATAAGATCCTTTATAGCCCGAACTAGGATTATCATGATCTAAAAATATTTTCTACTTTTTTGGATTTATAAATAGCAAAAGACCACTTAAAATAAAATTGTTGTGTTTAACAAGCCGCTATTTTCTTTTATGTAATATTTTTTTAATTATCCTAGTTCAGGCTATAGCGGCAAGCTTTCTGATTATAATTATTTTTTTTTTTCTGTTACAACTGTCGTTATCCTGGGATCTCTTGGTATCCATTAACCCATTTGCATCATAAGCGCATTTATGCGCAAATTTTCCTGGTCGTTATTACCAAAGTGCATATATGCGCGCAGTTTTGTTAAGCATCATAGCCAGAGCGCACATGTGCGTAGTTAGTGAACAGTGGTAATATGAAAATATTTAAGTACTTTTCTGGGAAAAGCAAAAAAAAATGTTGAGAAAAATGGATAGTTGTGATTCTAATAGTGTAGTGAACGAGAAACTAGACCTATAAAACGCAGATGCGTTATAGTGACATCTTCTGAAAGTGACGATATTTATATTTATAGTGATCAAAGTGCAAGTGATTTTGAATGGGAGGAAAGAAATGACGAACGTAAATTACATAAATTTATATCTGTTAGTAGTGTAAATAAGGATATTATAAATTTTACTAGAGCGGACGTCTTCGAATTATTTGTAATAGTGGAAATTCTAACATACTGTGCAGAACAATTAGTTTTAATTTCTCAAAATATTATCAATGTGCTATATATGATTTATCTTAATTGAACTAAACAAAATTATGAAATCTTTGTTTGGGCCATTTTGTTTCTAGTTTTTTATGCGTTTTGAAGCGTTTGTATTTTTATACAATAAAAAAAATTTTTAGTGATAAGGATCAATTTTCCATATTTCTGTATGGTGCAAATGGGTTAAATAACGATAAATATATTGTAAAAGCTAAACAATTTTAATCCGTTTTTTTACAAAAAAAAAATACATAAATAAATAAATAAATCCTGAAATTCACCTATTTTTTATCGTTTTAATTAGAATACCCCCTTATAATAATAATATTTTTTGAAATTGGATTATTCATCTTAGTCCTAATTTTGGATTAGTTTACATTTAAGTTTTATATAATTTTTGGATTATCTATTACGTCACGTGTCGGGTTGTTAGGCCGGAAAACAGTTTGTATTCATACTGTTCAGCTATGATGAGAAAACCACGCAATTAATGTTGATAATATTAGCTAAGATTAAATAATGGGGTGTTTGGATACGTATGTTTTAATATTACCTTCTGTTGTATCGTCGTATAATAAAAAAGGAAAAGTCTTTCCGGTCAATTTTCTTATAAGAACGTCACTTCCTCTAAAGTAACAAAAACCAGTTGTTTTTGTTTTGCGTAATGTGTTATATGCCGTTTTCATGTGACATGTGTTGTTTATCGTTTGTGATATCATGTAACGAGATGTTAGTGGGTCGTCATGTGTCACGTTAATATTATACTGTACGTAACAATGTAAGTCATTTATCATTATGTTATGTGTTATTTTTCACGCCGTTTATTACGTATCACTTGACTTGAAATTAATTGTGATTATGTATCATATGGCACGTGCCAACACATGGTTCGAAGTACAGTTGATGTGCTTTGTTAAAGGAACAAAACCGGTTCAACAAAAATGTAAGTTCAAATTGAAGGGTCGTTAAAAGGGTTACGGGCAGTTAGAAAGGACGAAAATTGGATTTTTTTAGAGGCTTTATTAATTTTTGCTTTTACAATTTTGTGTAAATTGTGTTGAAAAATATTCATGTTTAATGAAGTTATAGCCACGACTTAAAAAATTTTTTAAAAATTAAAAATTTTTTTGTTTATTAAAAAATTATATGTTGCAACAAAAATTCCTCCAATTAAACACTAGAGTTTTTATGCCTAAAAGTTGTGATAAACACTTTAAAATGGTTTTGAGAATAGTGGTTAGTTTGAAAATATAGTTTCGAGAAAAAAACTGGTTCTACAGTTCTTTTTGAATTTAGTGTCGTAGATCTGTCAGCTTTCAGACATTCGACTTTCAAAAAATAAAACCACAAACTTTCCAAAAATAAAAAAACCACTTTTTTATAATTTCTAACTGCCACTAATCCCATAAGAATAGGCTAGTTTAAATGTTTTCAGCCTTTAGGATTTCAATTACTTAATTACTTATTGTAAACAGGAGTTTGATAATAAATAAGAAATATAACAAGTAGAGGGATAGAAAAAGACTTGCTTAAAAAACGCTTAATTTTGTGTTAATCATAAAATTGTGCGACTTTTTAAAACTAATTTAACGTTAATCAAAGATAATATGAAGACTATAGACAAATGCATGAACAAAGTGCGCCGAAACCCATAAAAAAAGTGCCAAGGTATAACTATATAATGTATATATGTATAATTTTACTCAATATGTATATAGTATAATATTACAGTTTTTTTTTTTTCAAGTAAAAGAAGTTGCTTTTTTATTTATTTAAGTTAAAGTAAAAATTTTACTGCTGCGTATAGAAATTATATACATCTTTGCAAATGTCAAATTCCTCTATTATTTTCCTACCTATAGTTGGACATATTTTGGCTTTGTTATTATGATATTCTAGTTTTATCGTTTTTACTAAAGGTTAACAAATATTGTATCAATGTAGCCAAGGTAGCCGAAAAGCTCAAAATTGTCATAGGAGTCTGGAAATTGTGCACGCATGGGAAGAAATTCATAGCGCACGGTTTTGAAACGACTATTTTTAGGGGAAACTCGAAGGAGAAAAATGTCTTCATTGCGCGGGGGAAACATCTGCCTTTTTTTTGTAGTTGAAGAGCCTATCATTATCATTAATGAAATGTATGACATCACAATTTAAAATTACCCTTGAATATAAAACGCAAAACAAGATTGTTGGATCATTTTTGTAGCATTGGTGAAACAGAAGCAAAATATCGATAAAACATTGTAATATAAGAAGATGTAGCCCTAAAATGTAGGAAATAACTTTTGGTTAGTATTTCAGAAATCCATATTCAAATATTTTAAGAAGACACATGAACTCGGCGCGAAACCCTGATAACGGTATAGCAATCGCGAAGGTGACTACCGATTGAGCATTTGCTGCGACTACAATTGAGCATTTTATATTATACAAATGAAAATTCAAATGTTCTTTTATCGGAGATTATAATGATCAGGTTGCTAGTATTTTTATAATTACAATTAAGTAAATATTTCCACTTAGTTTATGAGCCTGCGGTAATAATTACACTGAGGACTGCAATGTCGAAAATAGAAATATAATCGAGTTGGTGTTAATTCGCATCTCTTCTGATATAAATTATAGTATTTTAAATATTCTATAGGCAGTTAATTATTAGGATATATTAACACGCTCCGTGCCACGCCGTTTTGAAGCAAGCGTGATTACCTTGTCGCGGGTCAAAACAGGTCCACGGTATTAAACTTAATAAAAATATGTAAATTGTTTACTACTCTTTTTTGAACTGACAATTTATTTATCAGTAGAAAAATATTGAAATTAAAAAATGCACCATTTAACAAGAAACAACTTCATTTATATTCGAAATATTCAAAATAAAATCAAAGTAAAAATTACAAAACGTAATTCAAGTAAAAACGTATAGCTCGTGTGCGATTATGCATTTCTTAATATTTTTATATAAGTAGTGAAACCCTGTCATCTATTGAAGTAAGGAAGTAAGGAAGACACCTAAGTGTGGTTTGTCGGGACAACTGTTATAAAAAGTTACTTTTTCAGTTTTAACTCTTGCAAAAGCAAAGCTTAAATTTTTAACGTTTTTCTTGTAACATGATGTACCGCGGTATATTTTTGCTGGTTTCACAGTGTTTTTTATCAGCTCGTGACGATTTTTTATAATCACCGTAATCTAAATTTCTGTCACCTTTGCAACCGCATAAGTAATTCACCAATTGTTTCCTGTATTCCAATATTGAAATAGATGTATGACTTTAAGTACAATACAACATACGGGCATTGACAACTGCTGTATTCGCATATCGTCGCGGTTGTAATTTTTAACTTGCAGCAGGTAGAGAAAACTCATTACTACGTTGCGTGTCTCGTTATGGGGACACGCTTCGTATAGTGTTGAAGACGTCTGTCTACAGCGTGAAAAAGAAACAATACTGCATAAAAAGTGACAACAACTGCTTTCCTAATATTATAGTAATTAGTAATAAGACGTGCCACGGAACGTGTTAAATGAATTCCGCTTTTTACATTTTTAAGTTATGAAGTCCGTTATATTCCATAACTCAGTGTAACTATGTAGATGAAAAGGGTGTAGGCTAAAATTGCTTTTAGATTATGTAAATCATGTATTTATACACCAAACTACGCAACTTGATTGACGTTCAAGATGTTTTATATTTGCAGAAATTGCACTAACCACTTGTGAAAGCAGAACCCGCATAATTAGGGAGGCATTTAAGTAAGTAGTTTAGAAAGTACACATGTGTGCCAAGTGGACTAAGTGACTTTAAAACATAGTCCGCTGCAACATCGAACCATACAATCTGTACACTAATAAATTAAATTAATTCTGACATGTCTCCAACATTCAAAACTAACAAAAAACCAAACACACTGAGTTCTTTTCTAATAATCTGAGAATTACTAAAATAAAATTATGCTGAAATGGTGTTCAACGTTTGAGTTCGGAAAAAATTGTTTTTAATTTGATAAATACCGTACCTCCTTTTAATCTCTTATAAAGAACTTATTTTATTACCTCTGTTCAATTTAATACTACGATGAAACGACGAAAGTCCTTAAATTATGTAAAATGGAGAACCATTGGAGATGAAATCCATTTTGGTTGCGGTTTGAATCACTTAATAAATATCATTTTCCTTAACCGGAATAATCCAGACATTCTCAGGCAGCGAACTAAGGACATCGAAGTAAAGAAGTACTGCATAAATCTTTTGGAGAAGTTGGGCAGCTTCGAGTACACTCGGAACATCCTGGAGTCTTTAGATCAGCAGGCCCGTAAAGAGGTAAGTGCCCGCAGCCGTGACACCTTTACGGCTTTCAGAAATGAAGACCGACGCTTGCCATAGTAAAATCCGCAGTAAGAGTCAAATCCAAATCATAAAAATGAAAACTTTATTCCGAAGGTCGCCAGGCTCGGACCAAATCCAATTATGGAAAATTTATTAAACGAGCTGATGTCCTGGAAATCCTCTGATAAATCGGATAACTAAGCTGGACGTCATTCCACGGCTGTAGAGTTCGAGTATCCGACTCGCTCCTCGAGATCTAGGCTACTGTTGGCTTTGGCGGATTTGCTGCAAAGTTTCTTCTCCGCATCAATTAGTGTTTAGTGTACATAGCAATTAAGTTTGTCTGTGAGTTCAAGTGTTTCTTTGATTGCTCTTAAGTGCAAAGTAGGAATTAAAAAGTGAACAATCAGCCCGGCTGCGCTGTCTGCCAGGTATATCAGTATCAGAGCTCGAATGTTATTTATCACATACCAAATTGTTTTGTACTTATAAGGTGAGAGTTGTCGGCTAGAACAATATTTTGTTGTTATTTTTAAGTTGCACTACGTTAACTACTTATTCCGAACAATAATTGTAATATGCATGAGATGTAATCTTGAATGCTTAAGTGAATTTCAAACGTTCAATTATGTGATCTCTCATATGTTCGAAGAGTTAAGTATTTTAAGTCTAAATGAAACTGAACTGTAAATCAACGCTCGAAAGAAAAAGCTTAAAAGCTCTGCAGTGCTATGGATGATCCGATGAAAAACATGTAAATTATTGAATGCTTACGACCCAAGCCTTTGATATATTCTAAATAATGATTACCCCGCACTCGAATTTGTAACGCGAACATATCCTCATTTTTATAGAAATCCATAGATTTTTTGACTTATTAAAAAAAATTGGTAAATAGATTTTGGAATGAACGTCAAAGTTCTAAGGTGTAGAGTTTAAAGATTCGGGAATTGCATTTAAAGCATTTAGAGTTTGGTAAGCTTATTGTGATTGACAATAATTATGAAATATATGAAGATTGAATCAAGCAACTTTGGTTTTTGTTTTTTACGTTACCTCTAAAACGAAACTCCTTTCGATGAAGATGACAACGCAGCACGACCTAATTTTAGTGTATTAGGAGCAATTTTTAGATTTTATTTCCACTTTTTATGAAAATTTTTTTTCGATTGCAAACACGCCTTGAACACTTGCTTACATTATGCAATATCCATCAAGTCAGATTCATTGTCATATAAATCGGAATATTTAATTCCGCTATTTTTGTAAAGTGAGGTCTGATTCCAATTATTTCGAAGTGAAAGCAATTACTTCGCAGAAAAATTCACGCTGTGTAAGTTAAGAGCGATCAAAAAGAATCGTTTCATTATTTCTAACGCACTTACAGTAGAGAAATTGTTCGGAAAGTTATTTCTAAAAGTCCAAAACAAAGCCACTTATTTCCAATATGCCTTGTCGTGTATAAAGGTCGATATGTGTAAGATGGTGGGTGCACCATTTTCTTTCCGATAGCGCTCAAAAATAATACAAGGTTTTACCAACTTATGAAAAAAATTCTCCCTCCTAAGCCCTCTTAAAAAGTTATTCTTATGTTCTCTACACTACTATAGAAAAGTTGTGGCAATTTTACAACGGTGTAGGTCGTTCACAAAAAAATCCAAATGATGTATTTTATGAGACAAGTTCTTGTTTACATAAAGTAAACAAGGCAGTCCAGGTCCTTACCTGGACTGGTAGGTAGCCTTAAGTGTGTATCACTCGCATATATTGGAAGTAATAATACATAACCATAATTACACGAATATCAAGAAGTATGAAACGCATGTCCTTTTACAAACTTTAGCTTCGAATTTAAACCTCAACTTGGTACAGAGAATCTATTCTACCAATTAAAAATGAAATGAATAAATAAATTCTCGAATTAAACAGTACTAGAGGCCCATTGCAAGGAATGCAAGGCAACATGCATTATTCCAAAACCAAACTTACAAAGTGGTGTCTGCACAAATAGCGATATTTTTTATTTTTATGGACCATTGATTTTGATTTTATGTACTAAAAGAGTAAGAAAAGCGTGTAACATCGAAGGTAAGGCAATGACATACGCTGAACTGAAACACGTAACAGAAATTCGTTACATAAAATAAATATATACTCGTAGATAAAATATGGAGTCTATCAACGTCCTTCGCAGTTCAGAAATTTATAACGTCGGCTGTGGTTAAAACTTGTGGATAGGAAATTCTTAAAAGGTAATGGCACATATCACGTAGGATCTATTTAGACATTTATACCAAGTCTTATCGTTTCTAGTTATTTGGTTAGTTAAATACAGGGAAAGACGGGTGAGCACAGTAGTTGGTTAAGATAGATGGTTCTGTCGCTCCCTCCCTTTCCGTGTTAAAACGATACAAAAAACCCTTATGGTGTTATTTCGGTGTCTGTCTACACAGAAGATTCTTCAGTTATTGGAACTACTTTATTTTCTTCCTTTCACTTTTAATAAACTTCTTGTCCAGGTCATCTCTTTTGTTATCGTTGTTATCAGGGAAGTGAACAATTTTCAGTGTGAGGTTACGGTTAATGAGTACTTGCGCTCAAACTGCATAGGTGGAATTTCTGTGTAAGTTTACACTTTTCTTAGTTTATAATGTTGTCGAAAATTATACATCCGAATTAATTCTCAATACACCTGTGAGCCATAAGATTCGCATTTGAATTTGCAAATTAAATCGCAGAGGTGCGTCGAAGACTGCGTCACGTGTAGTTTGTAGGATTCTGTGAAATTATATACAGCGTAATAATTTTTAGCTTTACATTGATTTTATTTTATTTTATCTATCACTTGAAGCGTACTCTTTTCCTTTTAATAATTAAGAAAACAATAATGGTATAAGTATCATTTGGTCTCAGGTCAGGTATAATAAATTAGATTTGGTTAAAGTTGATAGAAACAATTAAATCTTGTTTTTAATTTCTCAGTTATATTTTTGTAGTTGGGTTTTCGCTTCTTATTCCGTACATGTCCGTCATTTATAAAAAAATAATTTGTTGTGTAATGTCGCGTATTTGCGCCATGCTAGAAAAATTGCGTTTAGTATAAACACTAAAATCCTTAATTAACTTATTAGCTCTATTAACTAAGTGTCTAAATTTTAGCAAAATGTTGATATTGTTCGTCCGAGACACTTGCATGTGTATAATTTTCGGTATTAATTTTTTGGCACGTTCTTAGTTATTTTCGTCATGGTAAGTTTATTTTGATATATTTTACGGATTAATTTTTAATAATTTCGGTTTTATTTTTTAATAGTTTCTTTCATGGAGATGCTTAGTGAAATTATAACGTTTCTCAAGCAAATAATTTTGAAACTTTCGATATTTAACTAAAACCAATTAGAAAATTTCAAAAACTCTTTAAATTTTCTTAACATGCGAACAATTTTGAAAATGATGTAAATACACGCATAGAATTAATTAAGCAAATAGAAACGCATTATCAAAAACAAAAAAAACGAATCAGTTATCAGTAGGTAATTACATACGAATCCAGCCTTCATATTAGAGGGAGGTCACCTAGATATTCTACCTACTAAGGATTTGCTAACGACCGAACTGACTGATGATTGATTCCTTCAAAGGGATGGTCATGATCCCATTGACCAATAGCGAACATCAGTTTGTGCATAATACAACAAATTTCTTTGAAATAAGTGTCACTGATAACACACGCCGAAGAAATCTTTACTGTAAATCTATGCAAATATTAGAAAAGGAAACACGTTTTATTTGATGATAATTAATTGACAGTAGTGATAACACAGATGCTAATTTGGATTTATGTTTTGGCCCTCCAGCCGAAAAACACCACGTAAATCTACAAAAGCGATTCATAAATAATTACAGGCATTTATGTGGTCGCAAAAGGCCCCAGACATGTAATCCAATTACAGGAAAGTAATATCATAAACAATTGGGCGTGCAAAACACAATCTCACCTGCTGCCTAAGTAACTTGCACCAATATTTGCAGTATTGATTCTGGGTGCTGGCCTCAAAGCCAAAATGAAAATCCGATCGTAATCCCTTCAGACTATTAAACTTAAGTGAAACGGTGTGAATATTAATTTTAGCACAGCTGGCGGCGAGTCCCCCTTCGCGCTCTAGTAGTGGGTGGACCTGCGGGAACGTTGAAATATATCAAAGCTAATTGTGCGAACTCAGAGCGCGCCTAGGTGTGACGCGCGGCAGCTCTATTCGTATCCGAATTAAAATAATTTTCAATAATTTCAATTATTCCACTGTGAGCTCAATTAATCTCATCGGAATTTTTTGAACCGGCTGCAGTGGCCATCGCCGCCGGTGGCTTCTGTAATTAAAAACTCTTTGGATTGAAATCACGCCGTGCTCTATCATTAATACATTCCGCAATGGGTCTAGTACCTCGCAATGGCCATGTTTATTTGTTTACTTTAATTTATTGCAATTTTTAGATTTATTTTTAAGCGTCATTAGAGCTCAGTGCACATTTCCTTCTTAAGTACTACGTTTAAATATTGAATTAAATATAATAAGCTTTTAAAGATATATACGAAACAAACGGCCAAGTGAAATCAGAAAAGAAGGTATTCTCGGACATTATTTCTACTATGACATTACGGCAAAATTATATAATTGGCATAAGGAAATTTGCTTCGCCTCATTATGGCTCGACTCATCAATTTTCGGTGCACGGAAGGAGTAATGGACTAATTTCATTTTTCAAATTTCCTAGTATTGTGGATTTAGTAAGCAGAAGATGAGTATAATGCGCAAATACAAATATATTTTTATTTACCCAAGCAATATGTATTCAATTTATTTTTATTTTATATAATATTTTTATTCAGAAAATTGCTGGAATGATAAATGAAAAGGAACATTGAAACAGCAGTAAATATAAATAAAATATAATTGAATATTTAATGTACAGACATATATTCAGCAACATTTTTTTACCACTCTTGACGCTTGACACAGCAGTCTTTTTCTATTAGAAGGATTCGAGCATAGTAAATCACTAGCTTTCTAGAAGACTCAAAAATCATATATATCACTATACTTAAAGTCTTTAATTAGACATAACACGGAATGAGTAGTACTTTGAAGAACGACTTTTAATAATTTTTTAATGATTTTAAAATAAACTCAGAATAAATGTATTTGTAAGAATTTTATAAGAAAAAAGTGGACTAATTTGAAATAATCAATCTACTAATTGTTGGTAGTTTATTAAACTTCGAATGTAGTGCGAGATTGTTAAAGTGGTATTCTCTAGTATATGTAATAGAATTTGAAAAAAACTTGTGTATATATTTTCTTTAAAAATATGTATTTGCATATGTAAATTGGTCAATTTTAGACAAATATAATTCTCAAAATTAGAACATATACTTCTGTTATAAATGCATATTATAACTTAAAAAATGATACATATGTTTCAAAACTTAGTGTTATTGCTATAAATTTCTCAACATAAATTATTCGCCAAAAATACCTGCAGGACTACATGTAATTTTATTTTTCTTGGTTCCTTTAATCACCAGAATGCATTTACAATAAAAAAAAAGCACTTTGACAAATCACTGCGTAGTAAACCCTTCACTTAATTTCACAATGGTTGGGGGATTAAAAGGCATCAGAAATAGGCATCTTTTTAATGTTTTTAAAGTCTTATGCTTATGAATTTTTTAATTTAATAAAAATATGAATGTTTATTTAATATATTTTATTATGACTTCCTGAAAATAATTTAGTATTTTTTAAATTCCTGTGATGAAAATGGTCAGGAATCCAATTATCGCGAATAAAATTTATCGGAAGCAAAATAAAAATGATGAAATTATTCGCAACATCCAAGTCCATTACCATTAAATCCAGAAATGGAAATTTGACTTTTATGATGATATTTTAATGAATTCAGCTATGAAAGGAAACGGAACCTTAAATCGAAATTTTCAATGGACGAATAAAAAATTAATTTTCGTAATGAAACAATATACACAGTTTCGGTAATCCTTTTTATTCCATTTTTCTGGTATTTACAATAATTTAATAATCTCTTAAGATACATGTGAACAATATGCTAAATAAAAAAATAAAAATACCAATTAAATAATATTCAAATGTCAACAAAAGAGTTATCAGTCGTTCTTACTTTTATAATTTTGCGGTATCAACACATCGTGGGTTTACCACTTTGCCTTTGTGTACACAATTTTTGTTATAAATGTTTCGTATCTCTAAACATAGCTACGTCCTCCTTTTTGTATATATAAAATCACCACTGGTTTCTGTTATTCTTAAGTGCTAAATGTAAAGATTAACAGAGTTTTATCGATTTATGTTGCCACTACGCTAGAAAACTGTCTTCGTGTTCTTTTGAATTCCACGGAGGATTCATTCATTATTTTTCGTGAATTATTTTTCACTTTGATATTATTACATGAGGTGTAAAGTTCGAAAAGTAGATACCGAAGTTTAAAATTTAAAAAGTTCTGCGAAATCGTGAAAACCTTTTTTGTAAGGAACACTAAATTATAAATATAATTAATTTAGATTATTGATAATTAGCAGCGTATGGAACACCGACTATTTAAACGTATGGTGTTGGCTTTCCTTCAAAATAATTAGAAAATTTTTGGATATGAATACAAGACTTTCGCTGCAACTACTGTTTCAAGAACTTATAGTATAAATTGAAAAGTCGACTGGTAAGTAAAAGTAATATTTTCCATATTTTTTTACGAAAGTATACATGATTTACAAAACTAAACAAAACAAGGATATTAAATTTTTAAGTTCTTTTATTCATGTTGAAAAACATTCTCTTCTGCCTTGTTACTTTCTTCTACTTCGATTTTTAAAACCGGATTATTTAACATTTTTTGGTAAAAATTCAAATTTTCCAAAGGCTCAAGATTCAATAGTTGCGTCAACCCAGAAGACTTTAAATCATTTTTAAAAAAATGAGCTTAGATACTTTTTGAACTGTACGCCTCATTATACCCTCGTTTCTATCACCATGTTTAAGAGCGATTTTGCATTACGTAAAAGAGTTATTTTGTGTTCTGGTTGCGAATTTCAGAAAGGGCGTAATGTTCTAAAGGGAAGAAACAAAAAATTTGTTAGATTCCTACAAGGCACTTTTTGTCGGATAATGTCGATCAAAAGTGAAATGCATGGGAATTGTTTTAAATTCTAATTGTACAATTGGTTTAGCTCATATAAAAATATATGTAACGAATAGTATAAACTTGGATATACCTCGAGCCAATATAAACAATAAATAAATATTAAATATTTTAACAAAAGAAAATCTGAATTCTACCTAGAGTTGATTGTTGTAAAACTACCAAATTTTCGCAGAAAAGCTTGAGTAAAATTTGAAAGCTGCGGACATCATGAAATTTCTTGGAATTCAAGTGCGGAGTGTAAAGCTCTTTTAGAAGAATAATTTAAAAATATATAAATAGGACTCTTCCGAGTAAAAATGAACGGTCGCTTAGCCATTACAAAGGCATACAACGGCCGTACAGAGTCCAGATCATTCTTGAAAAACTGTACTGGTCGTACGCATAGGCATGCGGTGGTCAAACTTCGGCCGTTTGAATTGATAACGAGCACGGGTGCGCCGCTTCGCAGAGCTCGGCTCAAATAGCGCTCTGGGTCATCGCTCTTTTTCTCGTTTTTGGACTATTGCCGTTCTCTATCAAGGGGTTTAAGAGTCGACCCTTCTAATTGGCCCAGCTGAGGACGTTCCCGGTCAGCCAAAAGCAGGCTTCCTTTCTTTCTGCAGGTATAGAGCTCTCGTTTCTTGCTCGCTGCGAGGAAAGTTTTCCTTCCTTCTTGATCTGGCCGTAAAAGAAGTTGGATGTAACCGGATAAAAATTTGAATATCTGAAGTGAGGTCGTACCACAGTCGTGCAAAAAAAAATTTGAATATCTGAAGTGAGGTCGTACCACGCCGTTTAAAGGTTGTGCTCGGACGTACAGCGGTCAAGACGGTGTTTGGCCTTACAAAATTTCATTCCGGCTATATGATGAAAATTTTCTACTGCACGACCATTGTACGGCCATCTTCAAATCTGTCCTTCGCTACTTTTTGCAACTTCTAAAATGTTGTTTGCATGATTTCACTTTTCGTTCTTTTTTTTTCTTTTCTTTTCTTACATGCATAGTGTGCTAACTTTAAAGACCATTTGATAAAAAAAAAAATTTAAATATTAAATTAGACCTGGAAATAATATTTGAGAACTTGAGTATAAGACAAATGGGCTGTTTCGAGGTTCATATTCAAGAACAAGTTTCTACACAATAATATCAAAGGGAATGGTCTGCATCCTTTATGAAACCTTTCTATAAATTAAAGACATACACCGGAGGTGGCTTTGCTTCCTTAAAACAGGTCTTACAAATTTACGTTGTTTTGTTTGTTTTTGAGATTTCAGATTGTCGAAAAAGCCCTAAGCTTGTTTGGATGTCGTATTTCCTTCAGCATGAACTAATTATTCCCTATAATTTCTTCAGGAAGTCGAAAAACGACTTTTAATGAAGAGAAGTAATCAGATAGGAGGACCTATCCGTTCGCCTGGTGTTTGTGTTTTGCATTGCAAAACAAATGACTACGAACTTTGTGGATTGGAGGAATGATGATGGCATTAATTAGAATCTGATTTTCGTTTTCCGTTGCTTTCGAACAGGTTTCTAGGGAACTTGTCGAAATCAAACAGATCTAAGAAAATCTTAAATATTTTCACAGAAGTCAGTCACTAAACCCCCAATGAAATTTGACTCTAATTTCTCTCGTTAAAGGAGGAGCTAATTTTTGTCAGCTTCACTTGAGAACACAAATAAATCACTTCGCCTTCTTAAACTTGGCAACTTGAAGCGAGAGTAAACTGTTGCTTTCTTAATAAAACATTGAAACAAAAACCCTAAACACTGCCATCGCGTTTAGAACGCGTAGTACAGTACTGTTCAGTACAGTATAGCAGTACAGCCCACATTGAAATAAATAAGCACGCTGGTCCTAGCTACTCGCATTTTGTTAATTATTTACACTTTAGGGTTTTACCCGCTTTCATAAGTCAAACATTCAGATCGGACATCATTTTCCGGAAATCGTTCAGGGAGCCGTAGGTATCGAAGTCATCGAGGTCCCTTCGCGGCGGGACATTGTGGGTGGGCCTTGGCAGTGAAAGGGGCACAGGCAGCAGCTCTGGCATCACCGAATGGTGGGTAATTAAGGCTCTTAATGAAGAAAACTCCTTTGTGAATCCCTGGAAGATTAATTTTATTAATATTTAAGGCTTGAAGGCGTCCTGGAAGCAAATGAAGATACTACGCCTACCTTTATCTTGTATCCACGTGGAGTTCGCAAGATTAGGTAATGGGCTACCTTGGGCGCAGGTGGTGGCACTCTCAGGGACAGAGCGAAACATCCGGGCTTCGTACTGCTTTGCCGCACCAGGAACGCTCCGGGACTTTGCCGGGATAGCACCTCAAGCGATATTTCGCGCGGTATGCCCGCTTGAAACCAGGCAGCACCTTTCAACTCGTTTTGCTCGGAAGGACTAAGGCTATCTATCCTAAGAGGTGCCGATGGAGCAAAGATTTTTGGACTTGAATTTGCTGGAAGGACAAGATTAAAAATAATATTATCTTCTTACTATAGTTAAAATTATATCATCGTTTCAATTAAAAAAAAAAATTCCTGGAAAACAAAAACATTTAAGTGTGTAATGCAAGTTATTTAACAATAAAAAACAATAATAATAAATAAAACCTGCAAAACTAAGTCTCCAAAAAGTGCAAAATAATTTCAACTTTTTGAAACTGTGTACACATATATTTCAGTCTGTAATTAAATTTAAAAAAATTATAATAATTAAAGCTCGCTCGTGTTTGCAGATTTCCGTGTCAACTTAACAAAATCCGCTAAAGAGCTCCCTAACTTATGTACAAATATTTTATCCAAATTGGTTTAGTAATTCCTAACGACTTAAAGAACAAAGAGGTTATAGTTTTAAAAATTACCAAAACACTATCTTCAAAATAATTAGGTCTAATAAAAAGTTATGCGTTAACATATAATGAAAATACACAGATGAATATATTACCTTTTTTTGAAGTCAATTAAAGCGAGCTAGTTACTAAACTGTGTGTAATATAGAAATAGCACACTTTATAAATATATACAATAAAAAGCTAGGTTTCTAGACGTAGGATCCAACTGAATATAGTATTATTAAATAGTTTGGAGAAACACATAAAAGTTCATAAATTTTAACTATTGTTTTGTGAATTTCTTCATTTATGATATAAAAAGAGAAATGACTTTTAACACTAGAACTTTAGGATTTAATTTAACGTTACGACTATTATAAACACCCGCTAAAAAAAGTTACCGCTTATTTTTTAAAATTTGAATTGAGTTAAATATTGCAATTTCTTTTACTTTAATACAATATATCACAAAGATCTTATTTTGAGCCAGTAATAGAAATATTTACATCAAATTTAATACTACTGATTATGGCTATTTTATATTTCTGAAGTTGTTATGTTACTGTGCTAGCTTACAATAATACGCCGAGTTAGAATTGCAACTTTTTAAAAATCCCTAACTTGCTGTTGAAGAATAATAGCCAATAATTTGAATTTTCTCTCAAAGGCTGGTGTAAAAATGCTGTTGTACAGATGCTCACTTAAATTTAACCTAAAGAAACTTTTGTTTTAATACCGGTCCGGTTTTAGATTTTAACATAATGCAAAAATAAATGAATTTATCCTACTACCATTTTTTTTCCCCACTTACCATATGTTTTCGGCTATAAGACGTTAGAATTTAAAAAAATCTTTTCGCTTTCATCGGTTTTTCTGAGAACTTTCAATTTTAAATATTATGCTACTGAAAACATAAAATTGAGCATCTCTTATCTTTTAAAATATGTCCTAATTCCCTAACCGACGAATTTTAGGAGAAAATGTAGAGCCAAAATTTCGCTTTGTGATCTCGTAAAATACACTACTTTTTGTCTAAGCTGTCTAAATTAATTCTCGTGGAAATTAAGAAAATGTGCTTGCTAAAATTAGTATAAACAAATCTAGATCAATAGATTATAACTTTATTCTTCATAATCGAAGCGAATTAAAATTTAGTACTTCTATATAAACGCATTTAAAATTCAATAACTAGTCAATAGTCTAGAAATAAAATACCATTCTAGTCCATTAGACTAGTCAATAAAAGACCATTCTACAACCACTTTAGTATCATTGTTGCTTCGGGCTGCGAGGTGCTCTATTATATTTTTTCTAGTTCCAAAATATTATAAAAAGTCGTCTTCAAATACCTTTTACACATGTCAAATATAGACAACAGGGTTTAGGTAGATGTAAAACTATACTTGTTCATATGTCAACTACGTATTCCTTAATATCTAATATAAATCAATAGATTGATTTCTCTACCATTCAATTTGGAGAGTCGAATTGGTTGGTGTTGGTTAAGTAGAGTTAATAGCAGCATAGAACTGGCCTCCCCAAAATTATTACCTTCGTATAGATAGTCCTTCTACCGATATTCCTATTGTAGCGATTTCAAGAAAATGTTGACAGTGTATTCTACCACTTACTACGCTAATGTAAAGTAGGTTTAAAATTCAATATGCTGAGACTACTAGCTACTAGTAGAGATCAATTTTTGTTCTTTCAGCGCCAAGGAGATAAATATATGTGTTCGCTTAAAATTAGTATGGCTTAAATACTAACGTAGAAAAGTTGGACAACGCAAAAAAGTTTACCTCTAATTCTTTTTATTAAATTAAAAGTGGTATTATAGTAAGATTTAAGAAGCTCTCTTTTGTATGATACATACAAAATCCCCCTGACAGTGGTTAATTTTGCTTGAACAGCAAATTTTGTTTATTTTAAAAAAATATTAATATTTTTAAAAAACTTAGAACACCTTTAAAACGTTAAAATGACGTACCCTTCTTACGATTCCCCATTGTGCCAGCTTTTTATATGATGCAAGGAATGGAATTGATTTACTTCTTACAAAAAAAATACTCACCACTACTTGTTTCCCTAAGATATTTCTTCTTGAAATTGAATTCGCTATTGTCGTGCAAGTGGTGGCTATCCAGCGGAATGGCCGTTAGTGACTGCCGACAAGAATCCCCAAATTTGCTAGAAATAAGTTTTTCCGGCTCACAAATGCCTTCATTGACGTAGCCATCTGATATCGTTTGCGACGATCCCGAATTCAGGGATGAAGACGTATTGTGGACCAGGGGTCGGCTCTCCTCCGTGGACCGGAGCAGACCCATTGTCAGTCGTTTCACCTGTAAGCAAATATAATAACATCAAAAATGGCAACATATTGAATTATTGATTACGGGGGTTCTACCGGATGCCGGCGAAAGCGCCCAGTAGGCTGACCGAATTTTTAAGGGTAGTGTGGCTACAACGATCTTATTGTGTGCTGAAGTGAAGTTAGGCCCTAATCAAGGGTCGTTTGTATGCAAAGCGAAGAGGTTCGATTATGCCAGTGCTTTGCAGTTGGTAGCACTGAGCTTTAGCTCCCGAGGATTTGGGGCGATTGAGAACTTCATTAACATTTCAGGCGGATTTAGCTGGCCAATTTGGCAGTGCAAAGGAGCCATGTGTAAAGACGAAAGAGATGGAAACAGCCATTGCTTTTAATTAATCGACGAAATTGCGGAGATTTCTTGCTCTTAGCTCCATAATTTCTTTCAATTTTTACTAATTTCGCACTTTTAAAAGGTTCGACGAAAATTAGTGCTATTTGGTTTTTATTATACCAAAAGAAGTCGTCGTCAAAGTTTATTCAAATTAAACTCGATTTTGATCGCGGTGTCAAATGGAAAGGTTTGAGTCGTTATAAATACCTGAACCTGAGCATATAATTAACACAACTGCTTACACAATAACTATTATATATACCTATTATACAAGGTGGCTCAATAAAAACTAAACAAGCTCCTTTTCAAGTATTTCTCTGCAGATAGAAAAATCGCTGAATTGGTAAGTTTTAATTTCGAAGGGGAAATGTTTTGCGGATATTTTTTATCATTCAACTTAAACTCCCAAGGGAGGACAAAATTTATTTCTAAGATTTTTAAATGGAATGAGGTTCACGTACCACATCACTTTAAATTCTAATAGATTCTCACTACCTAACTTTCCAATCTTGGTTCACTAGCGAGTCTTTGGCATAATTAATTTAGTAATTTTAACTCTATTGAGCTTTTGCTTTTATAATAATAAGAGGCCTTTCAGACTAATCATCTTGTAGTCGAGACCAAGGGATAGAATACTCCTACTACTAGACCGGAACATTTCCACGTTGCTAGCGAGAATGGTCGTTTTCCGATAATATTTTGAGTGACCCGATGAAATCAAGAACATTCACCTGAATTCTAGTAATTCGAATATGCGGTGTTTTGAATATTCAATTGGGATCTCGAATCAAAATACAATTCAAATAATATTTGCATGCCTTTAGTTATTGCATTATTTTAGCGTTCTCGGTTTTAGTTGTCCCACATTAAAATAAATCTAATAATGATGATGTAAAAGCGGAAAATGAAATCATTTTGTGTGCAAATTTTATTTAAATCAAGTGGTTTCGACGGATATCAGATACATTTACACAATCAAACTAGCAGATTTCAAGCCATAATCTGGGGCATTTTTGATTCAAGCTTAGTATCTAAACCAGGAACGCTTTTTATGAAGTACCACAAAGCCATCTGTTTGCAGACATGTTTGCAATTAATTGATACGTTATTTTTCATGGCAAACGTTATTTTGGTACTAGACCGAATTTTCGTGGCTTATCTGAAAAAAAACGTATTATATTTGCTCTTTTCTTTAAATAAAATAATGTACAAAAGACCGGTGTTGTTGTTTTATACTGCTTTGTCTTTGAATTGTCGGTTCGAATGAAACTCGGATATTAAGGACTTAGAAACGTGTCCTGGACAGCGGTTATTTACTAGACGAGACAAAGGCACGATGCCATACCATAGTTTTCGTTGCATTTGCAGGCTGTAGACGAGCTTTGCTTTACCTGGAAAAGTAATGGCCAGATATTATGCCCGAACAATACTGCGAAGAACAAAAACATTCGCTCCCCAAAGTTTGGCCAAATGCGACATTCATGCAAAATCCTATGTCCGTGTTCGGACGGGGATTCAAATGGAAGAGCCACAGAACGTGGTTCCTGAAATTTATTATATGAAATTAATTGGGGAAACTTTGTGTCCCCAAAATAGAAAGGGGGTCCTTTTCAACGCTTGGAAAACCTTGGAAAAATATACAGGTGGATAAATCTGTCGGGATCATGCAAAAATGTCCTGTTTCTTCTCCATTGGCACAGCTTCAGTCCGTCCGTAGGTAGCCAGGTGGGAAAAGGAGCAAATAAAATCGCCCATCAGCCACAACTCGTCGAAATTCTTTTACGGCCATAAAACTTCAGTCTTTGAGGGACAACATCAACTTGGAATCTGGTAAATGTTCAAACAATGGAGAACACAATTTCCAGACGTTCGAGAGCGAACTTTTGTACATGTGGCTGTGTCCTGTGTCATAAATTTCGTGCAGCTCATCCGCCCCGTCTGATGGGTTCTGTAGTGGATTCTGGTGGGTTTCTGGGGGTCACACCCACCGTCAACCGCAAAAACTCTAAGTGCCCTGTTGATAATGGTTTTTGTGGCGGAACAATGCCCCCTTCCCAACTCCGACCATTATTCTGTTCTCGTTCTGGAAATCCTTCGTCGCCCCAACCTGGATAACTTTTGGAGATCTAGATTTAATGTCTGCCTTTAGTTGCGAGCTAAATGAATATCAAAAAACAATCGGCCCCTAATGGGTTCCGATAAATTTATTCAACGGTTGGGAGGTTGTTTTATCGATAAATCAATTCTACGAATTCTCAGTGAAGTGAATTGACGGTGTGCGGGCGTAGCTCGAAAGGTTTTACCTCCAAAAAGTTTGTACCTCCACTTCTCTATATACCTTTTACCCTATCCACCATTCTTCCTTGCTAGTAAGTCACATAAAAAAGAAAACAAATTAATTAAAAATGCTGGCACAGAATCTAGAGGCATTCTCCCAACTCCCAGCCAAAATTCCAAAAGGAACGTCTCAGCCGACCGTGAATTTTCTGTGATCAAAAGTCCTTGCTTTGCATACAAATGGGCCGTGATTAGGCTAAGCATCGAACGGCCCGGTTCCATAATGGAGTTGCGCTGAATAGCTGAATAGGCAGCAAAACGGTATGGTTTAGGGTTTTTCCTCCTCCAGCATCCGTCGGCAAGGGTACACTTTGTTTCCTTCATTAACTTGAAATAATTTTGGAACAGGTGCCAGTTCATTGGCGCTAATAGATTTATAAGCAGTTTGAGCAGCATATGGCGTCGTCGGGTGGAACAAATTATTTCCGTTTCTTCTTTTGAGTTCGCCAATCCTTAGAAAATTGGAAAATTAGGGAAGTGTGGTGAACGTTGTTACTACGAAACAAATCTCAAGACTTTGAGTTACGCAAAAGTTAAATTCAGAAATCACTGAAAATCACGCAGAAAGATATTCTAGGAACTCCTTTTTGAGGAGTGTGATGACTTGAAATATTTAATGAATTTTTGCAAGGACAAATAATGACATTACATACTTCTTGAAAAATATTATATGATTGCGTGTCGTATATTTTCGATTATTGTTTAACCTTCTGTCTATGAACAGGGCTGCAAGCGCACGCCAGCCTAATAATCTATATAAAAAGTTACCGACCAGAAATACTAGGTACGACAACTTTCACATACAAATTTGAAAAAAAAACTACTCATTTAAATCGATAAACCTGATTGTAGAAGTGAGCTCTCGAGCGCGTGGGGACACTCTAAATAAATGCGAAAATACAAAAAATAAATTTATTTTGAAATACGATGGATGTGACGGGGGTTGCTGTTTTGAATTTGCATAATCTATCTACATACTTAAAAATAAATAAAATTTCACAAGAGTGACGCAGCCAAAGTTTATTGTGCATTGAAAAACTATGGGATGTAATTATACAACGTCAAAATATTTACAGAATTAATTAATAAATACTTTCATTGATTTCCAAAATGAATCGTTATATAAATATAAACCTTGACATTATATCACTGTCTTCAATATGAGTAAAAACTGCGACATTTCTTCTCGTACATTTTATTCGCTTAAATTTTAAAAATAAATGTTGGAGGCAAGTGGCGACTGTGGAATGTTAAATTTCTAAAAACCTATATTCGACATAGCAGCTTTCGCAACTGCGGCTGGGAACTTAAATACTCTAACGTAAATATTCTCATGATTTGGTCACTCCAAGATACTTCTTTTTTTGCTAAAACCTAATACAATTCACAATGCGATAGATATATGTACATATGTATAGTACTTCAAGATTTGTATAAAAAACCTGCAAGTATCTCAGCCCGAATATTTTGGACCACACCTCGAAAGGAATATGCCCTCAAGTTTGCCCGCACAATAATTTTAAGGAAACTGGATTTCGACGGTTTTGTCATATGTTGGGTCCATAAACATCCTGAATAAATGTCTTGAGGACCACTATTGCGTGAAGGGCACACACATAACCATGTAACGTTTTCCGACGTAACTGGTGCCTAATAGTACACTGATTTGGAACTGATTTCGAAGAATTTAGAGATAAACTATGCTGAACTGTACAGTTTATCGAAGAAATGGTGAATTTAAAATATTCATATATAAAAGACGTAATTTTCATAGCATTTTCAGCGTATTGATTATGGGCGCCTTCGTAACTGGATTCGAAGGATAATAAGTAGTGCTAATACAGTACAATAGTTTCTAACTAAACAAAGTCGAAAACAAGATGCAGTTAATTTAACGTCCAATAACCTTGTATTTGAGCACTATTCCTTTGTTATAATATTATAGGTACTTTATGAAAGCCCTGTTTAAACTTATTAATTTAGTACTAATGGATATACCGCGAAAAAACATGTTAGTTGCTCCTTTTAACATTATATTCAAACCCTTCCTCATGTGTCATAGGCTACGTGCCGTTTGTCATATCATATCATGTAAGTCTTACTTACTTCATGCCTACATTAATTTGGTCATATCTATATTGTAGTGAATAAAATTATAGTCATGATAATTGAAATCATGTAGCTTATAATGACCCATCAAGTGGTTTTTCCTTAATATATTACTATTTTTTAATTCACTCATGTAATGGAGACAAATCTTGCGACTTGTGATAGTGACACAAGGATTGGTCATCGGAACGCTTTAGGATGCTTAAAACAGAATAGCCTTTAGCCGTCTAACTAATCCCTCTAGATTGCCTTGATCTTGCCTGGAAAATCCAATTAAATTAAGAAAATTCTACTTACCAGAGGCGGCTTATCCACTAATCTCCGGCAGTTATTCATCTCCGTTGGCGAGTTATCCTCCTCCGAGCTTGGAGACCGGGGAATGTGTTCATTATCATTGCAACTGGAAGTAGAGGACAAGTAAGATTGTTTTTGGGCACTGAGTTTAAAGACCTATCTACAAATAAACCCAACTGATAATTTGATTTCACTAAAAGTTAAATACTCTCTCAATATCTCTGCGGTCTTAAGTAATATAAATTTTCAACAAACTTTTGCGCAAATTGCAGTAAAGGATTATCCTAACAAAGTATTGCCCTAGTATCAAAAAACAATTTCCTTACTTTTTATATCTATAAAATTGTGTATTATGCAAAAATATGTACGCTTTTTTTCAGAAATATAGTGTCCATTGCGTCATTGGTTAAAGTTAAACTTAAAATTAAAGGTAAGGTTTTCTTAATTTGCTGCCAATCACTGCAATTATTACATTTCTCTTAATTATCAAACTATTGATTGCAAACAATTCTTAACTGCTTTAATTGCTATATTTGGGTAAAGATATTTTGAAGTCGTCCAACCGCAAGTCGTAAGGGTTTTCAATAGTTCTCTTAGTTGAAACGATTTTGAACCTAGGCCAAAGCAAATTTATTGTAGGTATCTTGGGCAAAGTTCTAGATTCAAAGACGCATAAACAATTATTATGAGTACAACTTGAATGTTAACTAAACCACTAAAATCAAAGTCCTAAGTTAAGGAATGTTTCAATATGTATGATTAAAGTCCAAGAAGAATGGATTATATACTTGTCTCCAGTGGATATTGTGTATAAAAAAGCTAATTAAAGCAATGATAATTTGCTTCATGTGGCTTGTTTAATTAGCAAAACAACAACACGCAACACAATACTCAATTGTTAAACTTCAGATTTTTGATATTTTGGCAAGTAATCCTTTACGGATTAGGAAGTATGGATTCAAGTACAAAAAGGTGCATGAAAAAATTGACCTATGTACCAGATTGCGTTACATTAACAGCTTCTACATTTTGTATATAATCAAATCTAAATTTGATATATTGTGGTTTTATACTGAACTTTCTTAATAAATTTCTTTCTGCCTAGTAAAGTACGTAATTTGAATATACAGAACACCTTACATATAAATAGCTATTTGAATTTCTAAATTTTTTGAAAATTTATCAATTTCAATTTTTTTTTTTTTTTTTAATTTTTCTTATATTTTTATATCGCAAGTATACTTAAACTACTACTTCATCAGGTTTTTTAATACAAAATCACAAACAAAACTAAACAAAAACACTTTCGCTGGTACCTATGTTAAGTTAGAGGGTAAGGATTAATGAGAAACCTAATTTTAGATTGCTTACGAGGTTAGGTACAGCCAGCGAATTCTTAACAATTTATGATTGGTTGCAAACAAAAAGAAATTGTATTTTGAGAATTCCATTCTACAATTCGTAAAAAATTGCAACTTGCAACAATAACTAGTCGAGTAGAAATACATTAACAACTCTAAATGTGTTTTCCTGACAGCACTTTATGTGTAATTCATATCTTTTCATATGTAATAGGACCATTTTATTGTCAAGATTTGATTCAAAACAACTATTTTTGATGCTAAAACTCATCGGAGCTTCCATTGAACATTGAGAAAACTACATGGAAGAATTTATTAGTAATAGAAGATTTTGAAGCAGCAATAATTATTTGGAAATTTTTCTTAAAATTTTGGAGTAGGTTATATTTTCATCAAATAAATTATACCATGCCATTTTGTTTTAACTTTTAATAGGCCACTCCAAATGAGAAAAAATAAAAACCGACATATTCGACATTTTAACCCAGTCTTAAAAATGTTAATAATGATTAGAAAGTTAAAGTAGAACTTAGTAATTCTAGTTCTGAACTGGAATAACAATCGAGTAAAAAGAAACATTTTGGAAGTTTCGGGAGAGGATATCCTTCAGCCTCTTAATTGAAAAATAAAAGAATCATAAATAAGTCCCATCTATAGAAAACTAGTTTTCCCTCATCCTCAACTTTTTATGTATTATTACCACTATCGGTCTTTTGTGAAATCTTTATATTCGTTCCATTAACGCCTAAATTAATTGGTTTTATTATATTCACGCAACATTACAGCATTTTGTTCAGTTTTATTTTACGTCCTTGTAAAACAGAACTTCTTCGAAATTTGATTATACTTTCGACCAATTGCTAAATGAGATACTTCTTTTTCAGGGAGGTGACAGCATGCATCATATTTTAACATAATTAAAATATTGGAATTGAATGACATACAAATACAATTAATAGTGTAGTGAAGGGGACTTACTTTAAATTTGGTTCCGGGAAAAGGTGAATGGGCCTCCGCTGGTTGTTCGGGGAGCCATGGATTGGCTGCTCGACCCTAATTCGCACGTCTTGCATGACGCCGAATCGCGTTGCGGCGTGACTATCGCTGCGTTGCTGGTATCCGAGATTGTTGTTGATCACTCTTATGCTGTTTGGAAACTAATCGAGGGTGAAAGTGAAAGGCGTGAGATGTGGGAACAGAAAGAATTGTATTAAGATGGCCTTCTTCTTCTAGAGTACTTACTTCAATGTATATATCTTCATGCGAGTTCTGGTGGGTGCGAAACTTTCTCCTTAAAAAGTCCTTCATAAAACCATACAGTCTGGATTTGGTCTTCGTCTTGGATGGTATTTCTTTTGTCGCTGTAGGGAGCTGGTGGCTTTCCTTATGCTTAATGGGGGAAATGCTTTTTGCGTCTTCCGCTGAGCGATTACCATTCTTGGACGAATGGGGATTTCTTGCATGCTCTGGGTGTGAATTACATCCTTTTTCATTATTTTTTATCTTTTTCTTAATAGCTCTGATTACGACGTCATTGCGTCCATCCTGTAAGAAACAGAAAAAAGAACTCATGAGAACAGTTCCACTTGCCAAACAAAACCTTAAAGTTTATTTGAAATTGAAGAAGGCGAGCATGTTGGTGGTACCAGGGATAAATATAAACCCAAATAGACCACGTCTGAGTTCGAGTACAGACAGAACGTCCATGTGCGGTTGTAACATCATTTGTAAACTGCCCCGGGTTAGTACCACAAAGAGCAAAAATTTCAATTCTTGCTAGAGTGCAACTATTCGAAGCTGAAGTGAACATTACAAGGGCATTAAATCAAATAGTCGAACCCTTGTCAGGGTGTTTGTAAAGTCTCTTTCAAGGCAATACGATGCTTTTTTCGGAACGAGCCCAGTCCAGATCTAGTGGACGGATGGCCATCTACATACGAGGGGCGGAATAATGACCGCTCAGACACAAAACCATAAAATTACCCCCAACAAAATGAGAACAAGTGAAACGAGCGAGCACAAAGCTATCTAGTTTTTGGGCGGGTCAGTATGCCCGTTTTGGCCGTTTCGCCCGTTTCGGTTATTTCGCTCGATTCGCCTTTTTTCGGACTTTGCAAACATATCTCAAGATTAACCGGGAGGATAAGATTACTCCTTCTGTTGGCCGGGTTGAACGGCTATCCGGCAAAAACTGTAATTGAGAGCTTTCACGTATTGATTGGGTGTCGAGCTGGAGATATCCTTTCCGACGTTGGGAACCCTTTCTAAACCCCTTCCGACTCAAGTGCTACTATGATAGTTGAAGGTTTCCTTCTTGTGCAGGATGACATACATTTGATGAGTATTTTCGGAACCCGTTTAGTGTCTTTTCAATTTCTTAGATGCTCAGCCTGGCAGTAGCAGATGACTTTCGGTTGAACGTCCCAGTAGTAGTAATGAGGTTTTCGATAAAAAGTATCCCAATGTATTTATTTGGTAACTTTATAATTCTTTAAAGTAGTACAATAATAGGTACTTCGGACGAAAGAAGTATTGTTTAGATCTGTATTTATGTGGTAATAAATACTATCGCTACTTATTGTTATTGACTGTAGGGCTTTCGTGTTCACTATTCTTTAAAAAAAATTGATATCCCATTTGTTTGACTGTTGTATTACATATGAAATTCCTAATTTCGGATTCATAAATTTATATAAGTTATGCATATACTAAAACGGTAGGTGGGGTCTGCACATTGAACATTTCTTAGAAAGAATATTTTCGTGAGAATATCTAAACACAAGAGAAGCCAAAAATACCATTTTTGAAGTATTTGCCTGCCTACCTGTACACGCGTCACAAGGCTATTGGACGTATTTTGATGAAATTCGGTATAGTAGTACCTTTGACTCCGGTCAACAGCTAGGGTAGTTTTTATTACAAAAATTCCAATTTGGGTCACCAAAGAGGTTGACAAAATATTTCTGTTCACAAAGCCATTGGGCTATTACGTCAAAGTTTATTTAACGCAAAATAAGGTTTATTGGAATCTATAAAATTAGAAAAAAATTTTTAGTCTACTTTGCTATTTAATATATAATTTAAGCTTGTACTTAAATTCGTACTTGCCACTAATGATTTCTTAGTGCTATGGATCCCATGGAGGTACTCAGGTTTTCATTTTTATTTTTTTATAATAAATGTTACCTTTCTTTCTATTTACGATACCGTGGAAATATTAATTTTTCTATTTTTTCTTATTTTTTACCAGCAACAGTATTATAAGCATGCCCCAGGCTATTTTAATTCCTTTTAGTTATAAAACGTTAACGAAATCGTAGGCGCAACTAGTTAACAATATAGTCTAATTTATTACTATAATTAGACTATAGTACAGGCATTGCACAAAGTCGCGAAAATTACTGTTAAAAATTAACGCGATCACACAGTACATATGTACGTATATAATACATATCGCCGGCTTACAAGAAAAACTGACTGTCTTTCTGTAGTATGTACTAATAACTCAATAGTTAGATAGGAGAACTACTATACGTATGGCATATATTTAAAGCGAGCAGATTGCTGACCCAACCAAATTTAAAAACTTGTTTAGGTCCATACATGAAATTTTTAAACAGTATGGAAAATAAAAGAGTGCCATCCTCGAACATCAGCTATGAAAATGTTTCCAGTGATGAGGAGTTTCTACCGCCTCGAAGAAAGGGAATTCGTATTTTGGATGACGACAGTGATCAAGAAATTTCGATTGACAAGGATCCTCTACCCATTCAAGGAATAACAAATCAATCTTTGGAGAGTGACAGTGATTACATCTATTAATTACGTTTATAAAACTTGACCTTTTATAAATTTCGCTTTTCTAAATTAAATGAATTTTATGTTATTTTTGTACAACTGAAATTTTACAACTAAAAATACATAAAAAAATCGTGCTCTTATTTTCAATGCTTTCTTAATTAATCTTTGGAACCAAATGTACAAATTTGTATGGATCTCGAGTTTCGAATTGCACGGTTTTGAATAGCACGGAACGTTATCTCCAAAATTGTTGAATAACACGGTTTCGAATAACACGGAACCAATTAGCCGTGTTATTCGAGGGATGTCTGTATATATATGAAATAGTTACTTTTTCACCTTTGAATACAGTTAAACATCAAATCTTTTATTTGATGGGTTGAAAACTAAACTTTTTGGAAGAGTGCTTCCATGTAAAATAAGGTCCTAATGTACTCTGGCGTTTCACTTTGAAAAACTATGCGTGGTGGTGTGCGACTTGAATTGAGATATTGACTTTTTGTAATTTTTATAATTACAATAATTACTATACGAAGCTGTCGAAAAGGTTTATAGTTTAAACATGGATTGTAAATTGTTTTATTTATCATTAAGATCGTTCTTTTCGTGAAAACTCCACCGCTAGTTGTAATTTATTTGAAAAAAAGTAAGTGTCAGAAATTAATGTGTGAAATTATTTCATGTATGTAAATGTGTCACGTGCTGCTTGTCACATGTTATTGTATCATGTTGCGTATATGTAAGTAGGCTTTGTAATAAATTATGTTGTTATATAATAGTTTTTATGTCTACGTCACGCGTTATTTGTCATTTGTCGCGTGTCGCATATATCGATGTATCGATATAAAACCCATTTCGAATTATTTTCTAAACAGAGTTTACAGCTTTATTATTTTTATATATGTATAAACGAGCTCATTCAAATAAGCTCTGTATATTGAAAACTAGGAAATGAGGCTATGTCCATGATTTATTGTGCATATATCGAGAGAAATCCTGCAATCCTTTAATAATATCCATAATTCCACAAGTTCAGAATATGAAGCCTATATGAAGCTATTCCCCAATTGTAAAATACTTCACAAACATCAAAAACTAATTCTGTAGGCTTAAGAGTAGCATGGCAGACCAAGTCGCAGAAACTGTTAGGGATGAATAAAATCGTAATTATTTAAAGTGATTTCGTTGGTGTCTGGAGAACTTTAATTAACAACAGAGCAAATTGAAGTGGCTGTTCAAAGCTTATCGGGGCAAGAGCGTCCTATTGTAGGAAGTTTCCTAACCAACCCGGCTTACAATGTCACGAAAAGCCGTTAAAGAGAGGTTAAACAAAGGGGCAATAGAAAACAGAGATCTGTGGGTCCGCACCTTCCACTGACACCAACCTTAACCTCTGTTTTCCATCGACTGCGTCAGAATAATAGACAAAGCAAGTATGACTATGCTTACCGACAGCAAACTGATACCTCTAAAAATAAATGCCTCTACACGGCTTAGCACTAGGACGCGAGACATTGCTCCCTCCTCGATAGATATCCGTCAGCAGGGCCTTGAAATACTTACCTTTCAACACCGTGCGAAACAAGCAAAATAAGCAAAAAATGTTTTTTGTTTTTAAAATAATTTAAACTATAAATACGATAAAGAAGATTTATGTACTAGAAGACCTTAAATCTGGAAACCATACTACTACAAAACGAATTACGTTGAAATTCGTATTAAGTTTAGCAAAATAAAAACGAACGATTGTTACTGTTTCTCAAGGATTGCTTTCCAATTGGGGAAAAGTATAGACGTAAAAAAGGCAAAAGTATAAACTAAGCTAATGCACACTGTAATAAATCAGGCCATTTTTGAATGTGTTTTTTAAGTCCTTCATATGCTTTCAAATAATGTTTCGTCTATGATAGAATACATGTCTACAAATAAGTGTAATTTAATTGCAGGTTCATTAGAAAAGACAGATTGTTAAACTGCAGTGATACATGTTCCTTTTGTGGACTCAGAATAATAAATGACCCATAAGACTGTAAGTGTTTTAATATTGATTTTCGATGTCTTCCAAAATTGTTTTGTCTATTGTTACATAAAAGTTCAAACTAGTTACGTTCGCACGCACGATAAAATTAAAATCCAGAGGTTGTCGCGAAAATAAGAAAACGACCCACCAGTGCCATTAATTCAAATAATAAGATATACTTACCCTTTGAGAATTATTACGATAATTCCTACAGGAAAACAAAAACTTTGAAGTGTGTTATTACTACGAATATAAGTTTATTTCCAAAACAGAATATCAGATTTAGGACAAATCGGAGCGTGTAGTAAAAATCAAAATTAACTAAGAAATCCGATTTGTCCTGTTTTAAATTATGAAGAAATATTTTAGCAAAAGGTAGATTTTCCGTCCCGTTAGTGTTGAAGATGACGACAAGATGCCGAGCTGCTGTCGAGCGCTTTAAGACCAAAATGTAGTAGATAAGAATCCTGATAATGTTGCTATGACGCAAACATTGCGGAAAGGATGGACATCAGCAGTTTGGCATGCGGAGCACCTGCAGATGGGGCTCGCAGAGCGCGGGACCCTGTCCCCGAAAACAGCACTTCTAATGGCCCTGGAGCACGCCACTTTTTCCCGGGTGCGCAACATAGAAAAATGGGGCACCTCGGTTGTTGCTAGTGCTGCTCCTGCCAACTTCGGTCCGGAGTTGGAGTGGCCCACGACTGTTCCACCTCCCGAGTGAGTTATGCCCTGCCGTAATGATCTAGTCCCTAGCCCTTCCTGGTCCTTCCAACTCCTTCCGGCGCCCAAAGTGTATTGCTGTGTTAATGCTGGCAATAAAACAAAACTTTGATATTGTGCCGGGCCTCAGCGCCAGAGGCTAATATCGTGGTGAGAGCTGCGGGTCCCATCTTGCCAGCTGCAAGGAATGTATTATAGTTGCCTCTCAGCACTTTAAGTTCTGTAGTACTGGGCCACGGACCTGGGGCAACTTTAAAAATGTAGGACTGAATTACATCTTCCAATATTACATCCTTGTTCAGCTAATGAAAAGGGAAAACGAATTACTGAAGGACTATAGAAACATTTGAAGGGCCCTAATTAATTTCGGCATAGGACATAGTGACCGAGTGCGCCGCCAGGCTTCCCACGTCGTTTAGACGGGTGGGGCGTTGAGCGAAAAATCGTGTCGCTGTGGGTTTTATGAGAGATACTATAACTTCAATGTTTATCTCTGGACGATTACGTTAATAAACCTTCCCTTCATAAGTTTCTGGGACCGTCCGTACCCAACCGGAATGGTATAAAAAGTATAGATTTCTTCCACATAATGTCTATTTCAGTTGCGAGTTGACCTACGTTTAGAACAGGCTACGGCGAAGAAATTCATTTCCAGCTCATTTATCAATTTCGGTAAGTTTCTCCACAGCACTTTTACCGAACCCTTGAAGGCCTGTCCTAAAATATTTGTATCGATTTAATCCGAGACTTGAGAAACTTTAATAAAACTGTTCTATGGATACCACAGAAATGGTAATATATGAAAATAAGTCTTTTTATCGAAGTATAAAAGTATCACGTTGACATTGAGACTTTAATTTTGTATCCTCTTAGACAATGTCTAGGGATTAGGATAAGTACTTGCTTAATAATTATCAAATTTTGTCCTTCTGATGCTTCTAACAATTTTGAAAATAAGTTTACAAAACAAAATGAATTTTTCATAGTGATTAATATACATAGTTATTAGGATGTCCTGTAAATTACAGATTTTTCATTCTTCACGGGACTTTAAGTTATAATATTTTAATTTATGAAAATGTGGGGGATAAGAAGGATATAGTTTCTTTAATTCTGCGTGGATTTTTCTAATATCATCATGATAAAAATAAAAAGACTATGTTTTTCACACATATGGTATGCAATTTGTAAAAATGGTCTCTTCAAATTTCTTTAATTATATTTCACGCACATTTAACATCGTTCTAGTCGTTATCTTAGCAAACACGGCGTTCTATTAAATGAGATACTGCGAAGGAAATTTTTAATAAAAATACAATGAGTAACAAATTACGTTTATACTAAACATAACTATTTATTTATTATTTTTAATTTAATTTCGCTTTAAACCTATAATCCGTAGTAAAATTAATACAATAGTTTTATTTCTTCGTTGGAAAAAATATTTTATATATAACTAAGAAAATGATGTGAATTTAGCAGTAAAAAAGCTTGAAAAAGAAAAACCAAAAGCATTTTATATAAAAAATATCTTTAGTTTTGTAGCATGAGCAAATTTCATGTTAACGTTTCGAAAAAGGGTTTAAAACTAAGCGTTTATAGAACCAGCATCTTTATTTATCCTCATCTTGAATAAAATGTTTTAACTTCCATAATTTTTTCTAGATATTTAGAAATATTCACTCTAGCATTGAATACGCGAGCAAAAAATTCTAGATTTTGTAATTGTTTTATTGATAAATAATTATATAAATACAATTAAAAAATGAGTGTATATTGCTGAAGGTTTGACCAATACGACTTTGTGTTGGTATTTTAATTAAATTAAATTAAATAAACGTTTTGCACTATGCACCTCTAATGTGATAGATCTTTTTTGTAGAATTTTAGATTTGTCTTTATCCTATTTCGGGATTAAAGAATAAATGCTACTAACAGGTAGTTCTATTCAAAAAATACATCGCCAGTTGAAAATATTAAATATGACGAATTTCTAAGATATAAAAATTAACAAAATGTTATGTATTTTACTTAATTTTTTGGAAGAAAGTTTCGTTATTTATCAGCCTCTAATAAGGACAACAATGATCCATCGATTTTTCAGAATTTGCTGCCTTTAGATCTACACTCAATTACCAAACACTGTTAAGTATTTTTTATCGTAAGTACAATATAAATCTTCGCGTAAAAATTTAGCGAAAACATTTTACCTTTTTGTTTAACAGTAGAGCATCAGAGAAAATATTAACAGATGTAATTTGGAAAATGACTTTCTTGTCCCAAGAGTATCATCAAAAGTTTGAATTTGCAGTTTCAAGCTGTGATAGATCATTATGTATCATCTGGAAGCCACAGTAACGTCTCATAACCATCCGGACTTAGATTTGCTGTTCTTCCAATTAGGAATTAATTTTCTGCCCCATGATTGATCGCTGCGGTTAAGCAGTCATCAAACTAAAGTATTTCCAAGGAACAATGTTTACTGAAGAGATAATTTTCCATAACCGGAAGTTTCTTCCTGCTTGCTGTCTTAGACAGGTCGTTTGTACGGCATGATTGGGGCCACAGAAACTGGCGTAGAATGGACTGAAAGGACGCGTAATGCGCCCTAAGTGATAGTAGAATCGATCGTAAAGCACCATATAAGCAAGTCTTAAATAGCGAATGGAGGAAATATTGCGAAACTTGCGGTGAAACTTTGTCGCTGTTGTAGTCTTTTGCAAGTTGCAAATCTCCGGGAAATATCTCATCTCCCTAGCGTTCCCAGAGGACAAATAGAAAGTTCCGGCCCAATAAAAGATAATTAACAGGAGACCCCGACAAAAAGTTATCCTAAATGGAAAATATTCCCTGTGTCCTTGGCTGAAGTAAAAGCGGGTGAAATTGTGCCTGACTTTTTGCGACTTTTTAAAAAATATCTTGAAAATTTAGTAAGAAAGGAAAGGGGGTCGAATCATTCTAAGGGATCTGTTTTTGTTTATTTTCGCATGATAGGGCTTTCCTGGAAAGAAATCTACACTACGATCCGATAAGTAATCTCAGCTGCGGTTGGTTTTGCGCTTAATTAACTTCTCACACTAGAACCGTGCCGAGCCTGATATCGATCAAAATAATTTACACTAAATTTACCCTCGGATGTGGTCGATGGGTTGGGCTTATTTTAGGGGTTAGAAAGCTCTGTTTATTTTTACCCTAATCCGCCCGCAGACAATGGGCCTATAAATTGCGCGGTTTTCTCTGTCGGTCCGCACAATTTGTCAACATTGCCGCTGTTAACTTTTAGCCCCCCAAGGCTTGCGGCACCACACATAAAAGTGACGAGCAAGTTCGCACGGATTAGTTCAATGAAGAGATTACGCCGGGTTAAGTCATGGAGTCAGAGGATGAGAGCCACTAAGTTGGAAGCATCACTCTTGCTCTCTAGCTCGTCTATAAGATTTGTGGCTAGAATTCCTAAAATGCAAAATTCAACCGGGATTGAGCTTGTAGTTTGAATTTTGAAGTAGATGTCACTGTATTAAATTATGATTTCATCTGCTCGTCGCCTGAAGAGGTCTTTGGGACTCCATAAAACTATCATTTTATTTCTGCTAGCGACTCCACGAAACTCAAGCAGGCAGCCTTACAACCAGGTGGAAAGCACAGCCCTAGACAGTTCGAGAGGGAGACAGCAAACTTAATCATTTGTTAAGAGTCTTACGACGGTTTGGCGGGCGTGCAGTCCTTCCACAACTTCTGGTCGCTGCTCCGGTTGACTTGTGAAACTTAAATCCGGAACTCCCTCTCAGGTTCCGCCTTGGTCTTGGTTTCGAGTACCTGCAGGAACCCCCGGTTTCGGATTGTCACGTCTGCCACTTGGACTACACCGAGTTGCGACGATTAGAAACTTTTGGCTTTGCCCGTTAAACTGTGAGCTTTGGGGTTTAGACTGAGGATAAGGCTGGAACTAAGTCTGACGGTAGGACGATGGTACAATTTCTGTGGTCTGCGGGGACCGGTCCGGGTTTGCTTTTGACAAATAGAAATCTACACAAATATTTTCTACATGGCTCAGGCTTCCTTAAAAGCGGATATTTTCGTAAGACGGTCAGGACTAAAAGTATCTTGCTATTGGGGGCAGAGTAGTTTACTTTGTGATGACTTCGTTAAATATCCAGAGAAGCAGAACACATTATCATTTTTGCACTACTTCTTCGATGTCCTATTCTTTTAGTGAATTTAAATTATACGTCCTTTGAGGTTTCTGCTCTATTAAATTTTTCAACTTCATTTCAACTTCGGTTGTATGATTTAAACAAGAGGGAACTAGCATGAGGAAACAGACAAAATATACGTCCACTGAAGGATTTACAGTCCTAAAACAAAAACTTACTTTTAACGACTTAATTCATTAAACAAGTCGCCTAAGTTAAAGCTCTCTGTGTGTGCATGAGTGGTGTGTGAACATGTATGATATTTACAAGTTTCAGAACTACAATATTTAGGTGTTTATCGAATTCATGGTCCATTACCCTAACCCTTACGAAATGAAAGAAGATTTTTGACTAGAAATATCTTTTTATACGGAAGGAGCTTTCTTTGCGTGTAAAACGCAATCGATTAGGAAGAGGCAAAAATTAGATTGTCTATATTTATGAATTATTAATGTGGAATTTTATGTTTGACCTTTAAGGACGAACAATATACTGCGTGCTGTTTTCTTGAGGTATATCACTTTTTTTTATATTAATAACACAATTTAATAACATGCGTTATTAAATTTACCATTTTAAAAATCCCAATAAAAGTGTACTTAGACATTTCTGTGAAAAATATAGACACAGTAATTATTTCTATTTTAACTTGTAATAATTGGTGAGAAAAGTCTCCCAACAGATTTTTAATTTAAGCCTAGTCTGATAAGTTCTTCTTTACGGAAGTGTACTTCTGTACTTCGAAAATAACGAGGCTATGTTCATTTTTTTTATATTTAAGTTGTAAACCCCTGAATGAAGTACAAGCGCCTTCTTTGAAATAAATATAAAAAAAGCGGTGGTCGATTATCTCATTGATAAAACGTGGCGTCTATCAATTCACTCATTGTAGCTTTGCAATTACCAACTTTTGCGAAATAATTTAACTTTAGCTTCGATTAATTTAAATCGGAAAGTACATAGTCTAAGTTAATTTATTTGTAAACGAGTGTGATGATATTAACATAGAGCCTGGCGCTATTTTTTCAGCTGGAAATAAAACGAGTTTCTTATCTATATAATCCTAAACTATATCAAATTAAGTTTCATTTAATAGCAAAACATAGTAATAGTAAAACCTCAAACAGCATCAGAGTCGACAAATACGATAAATATAAAAATAGCATCTAGTGCTTCGCTACTTTTTGCTAAAGTAATTTGAAATTGACGCAACTTTTTATGGCTATCTATAACATTCTTATCCCTATGAAAAAAAAACCAAATTGTTTTATGTATTTTAAAAATCTCGTGAAGGAACAATTCCACTTTCCAACAAGGATAACGAAATTGAGTTGAATGGTAATAATTATTACTCACAGAAAGTCAAATGCAAACTACACATAATAAAAATTTGGCACACAACCTACAGGTTTGAATAATTTCTTCAAAGAACAAGCTCTAAGTTGCTTTAATGCCACTGTTACCGTCAGTTTTTATTTCCACGAGCGCGCAAATAAATCACCCTAATCCGCATATATCGCGCTCCGTGGACGTAAACACAATCGCTAATCCGTCGAAATGCCCGGGAATCTCTGAATCGCTCCATAATGCAGCAAAATCTCATAAACACTAAGCAGTATAATTGATGGCATACAAATTCAGCTTCACATATGGAAAATTTACAAATATTTACATATGTATGCGCTATTGCGGCAGTCCGAGAACAGATCGATCCTCGCACCCTCGCTTTTGTTACACATTTATAGCAGATAATTTTCGCATCTGTTACAAGTTTCTATAAAATTACCACTCCAAAATGATGGCAACAAAACTCAATTTTATTAATGTGTTAAATTCAGCTATTCAGAACTTTGTAGCACTTTGCACATATTTTAAATATTAAAATTTAAATCTACAACTACAAAAGTATTAAAAATGCTCAATGGCAACTTTGAAAAAAAGAATTAAAGGTCGGTTCCCTAAATAGTCTAAAGTACATTTCTCTTCAGAGTTTTCAGTGAATGAAGTACGTGATAATTCCGAAAAGTTATAATTTTCTGCAATAATAGTGGATTTTATACCCTCTGAAGATTATTTTGTAATTGTAAGCTCTTTAATTCACATATGTAGCAATATGTCGAATATTAATTACTTATGGGCACCCTGTAGACTGTATTTTCATTGTATTGACCATTTATCGTTTATTCACCTGAGGAAATGGCATAGTTGGAAGAAATACTTTTAGACGAAATTTTTAAGTTTAAGATTAAAAATTCAAAAATTTTTTTAAAAATATTTATATATATTAAAATCATAAATAATTTGAAAAAGAAAATTGGAAGACACAATATGTAATAAGTAGCGTCTATCTTTCTTAGAAAAGAAAATTCATTTCCAACCATATCACTTTGGCTTCTTTTGGAAATTTAGAAGCTTAAAATATGTGAAATAGAAATTTCAGATCACTTTCAAAATAAATTGCTCATACAATCTTATAAAACACAAGACAAAGCGAGCACAAGTGTATAAAATAAAACCTAGGTTATTTTGAAACCTATAGCTTAAACTTAACATACAAATATTGGATTGTATAACAAAGATAAAATATTAAGTACAAAATACAAAGAAGAAATTACTTAGAACATTAATTTCAATACACACAATAGAAGTCAATTTTGCTACTTCAATGATTCAGTCTGGACGCAAATTTGTTTTGGGTCGTCGCATACGTACCATTTAAATAATCTGTCCACACTCAACTGTTCACTTAACAATTTATTACTCTTTTTTTACTACTACTAATCAATCATTTCTTGTAATAGAAAACACACGAATTTGTTCATTCTTTAAAAATTTCCTTCCAATTCACTACAGACCCGCTGTAACAAAAGCGGGTGGATGTGGTTGCTGCCTAGTAATAAAATTAGAAAATACTAATATATTGACCTTCTTGGGCACAACGCCCTCCTTCACATTGCATTACGTAAATGTGAACTGAAGAACACCCTCAGCAATTTGCATGAAGACTGCTTTCATCCTAAAATTTTCATAAGATAAGGATGTCGACTTTGCACTTTTTCCGCACAGAAAATATTCTCGAAAAGTCCCGAAAAATTAGTGCGGTAAGGACGTAGTAGTAACATGAAATATTTTAATGTTCATTTCATGATCGACAAGTATAGGATCAATATCTTGTGAACATGTTGCCAGGAATTTTATCTGCGTGTATTAATGAAACGGCCCAAATTAATTTATTAAAAAGTTAAAGTGCTTTTGTTTTTTAATATTTTTATATTTAGTGTTCACTCAAAATATGAATTTTATTCCCGAATTGTAAATTTTCATCCATGTCAGTCCTGTGAAAGTAGAAATTTTACATAAGGATAGGGATCACAAACATTGAGAACGACTTGAGCGACAAACTTTACAAATAACGAAATATTGAGCCAACTTTTTGGAATAAAATCAATGAAAAAGGAATTATTAAAATCGGTGAATTTACGTTATGCATGAGCATGCATAAAGAAGTATATACAAATTCATTGACAACCTTCAAATTTAAAGTTAGTTCCGTAGATATTCCAACAATTAAGAAAATCTTTTAAAAAATTATTGTAATTAAGTCAATCAGTAAATACAATTGTAATTCACTGGGCAGTGGGTACCAAGTCCGATGACCATGATCTTGGGGTATGTTGCATAGTACATGACCCTCAGCGACCTTGATCTTTAACTTTGGAAAGTATTGCTTTAAGATGCTTATATAACATATGCATATGTAATACAAGTATGTATATAAAACATATGCATATACATGCATTATGCATTCATCCACGTGAACCCAATGCATTCAAAAAGGCTACAACGCATATGCGGAAGTAACTCCCGTACTGCAAGTAAATCCATCCTCCCGATATCTTGGATATAAGCAGAAGAGTCGAAGGCAGGGCTCCCCCTGATTTAATTCACAATAGTCTATGCAGTGGTTCTGTTACTACTCTACTAGAATAAGTGTAAAATTGTTATTGGTGTTGTGTTTTTAAAAACAATGTAAACCACTTCATAAATTCATTAATATTTTTATCGAATTTTTCGAAACCCCACTTTTGATGGGAGACTCTTAGTTCTCTAGGTCACACATTTGCACGCTTGGAAATTCCAACCCATTTGCACGGAAAGACTTTCGCCAACTCAAAAGTGCACCCTGTCATCGAGGACTGGCTTAGCTGAAACGTCAATAATTGAAAATCACGTCGGTCGGCTCAGAGCACTCTCTGATGAAGATGACCTTAATCCAGCACTTTAAGTAATTGACACACTGACGATGGGTGCACTTCACTCTGCGAAGCTCTGGGTTGCAAGCCCTTCTCCAGTGGAGCCTCGCGCTTCACAGAGGGGGCAATTCTATTCATGGGGGTCCCTCTCTCGCAGTCTCACGTTTCTATCCTTTTAATTAGTTGCAATCCGTCCTTGACACTTTCGTGAAGTATGCACGTGAAGCATTACTCGGGAAATGAATTGTCACACCACCGGAGTGCGCTGGTGCAGCTCGACCGAGAACAGGACTCCAGCGGTGGCACATGCCGCAAACTAGGTCAATCGCTAGCTTGTGGTCGAGTCAAGGGGTGTGAATGTGAGAATTCTTTGCAACCCGATTTTACGACTTTCGAAGTAGTAATTGAAACAGAATAGAAGATTTAATTCATGAAGTTTTTTCGACTTTCGAGTGATGATAAATTGACCAACTAAAGCTCTCAAGCAGAGCCCGCAATCCAGAGGAACTAATTGCTCTAGCAAAGTAGATGCAAGTCGCACCAGGGCCATGCACGCCATCTCAGATGCGGAAAGTAAGCTCGTCTAGGCAGGTGCACGTGCAAGCTTAAATTCTTATTTGCTCCGGCGAATCTGACCCGCAGTCTGATAGCTTTTACGTTCTAGAGACCTGCTTCTTCCACTCCAGCTGCCCAGCTTAATTCAGTTTCCGGAACTTTTTTAATTACTTTTTGCCCACTTTCTAAAACGATTTAATGGTCACTTTCGTTTTAATCTCGCTCTAGCATCGCTTTTTCAACTGCACGTGAAAACATTTTTGAGCTACGAAATCAATTTCAATAACTGAATCTTCACAAAACGATGAGATCGCTAACTCTTCATCTTGAAGGGTATAAAAAAACTACCTCGTATTCTCTGGGCCCACCGGACCGGATTTTGCATGTATGTCAGGTATGTACGTATTTTTTAGTATGGATTTCGACAGAACTCCTGAATACGTGTTACAAATATAACTATAAAAATTTCCAAAAACGGGTAGAGTGGAGTTTTGGACAAACGCCCAGTAACTCGTTTATTTGTTTCTTCTGAACGAAACTTTCGTGCATATTATTTTAATTTCAATTAAGAATATTTATTTGAAGTAAATCCTTCGTAGACGGTCCATTGTAAGTTTTCAGTTTTTTTGTATTACGTTAAAAATCTTTTATGTTTGTAGTTTACGTCTTTGAGGAGTTTAGCGATTCTCTCGGGAGGGAACTTCTTAAACTTGCTTTAGTTTCCAAACGTTTTTAAACACATTACGAGGTTATTCTGCTATGTTGGTTCCAAAATTGTTTTTATAAATTAATTTAAATAAAATAAATGAAGTAATTCAAGTCATTTTCAGTTACTTTTGTTAAAATATGCAAGAAATTTTCAATGGAATTCAAATACTTACAAAGTTTGGTATGGTCTACTGCTTATCCAATTAAAAAACTTTAATGGATCAATGGTAACGCAACTTGTTCGTCACTCCAGAGGTTTTGAGTTTGATTCTTCGCTTGATTTCGAATAACAAAAAAAAAAAACCACTTCAAAGAAATTTAAAATATATATATATATAACTACACCGAATTTTTATCGCTTAAATATTACTATAAATTGGAAGAAATTTAACGAAAAAAAGAACTATTTCCCTATAAAAGGGAAAGGGGACAAGTACTAAACACTTTGCTAAAACCTATTTTCGGAATTTTAAAAGTAATTTGCTTTTTAAAATTAAGATTAAAATAATAAAACATTGTTTCAAAATAATTTTAAATGCTACGAAAAACTTATCTGGCTTTGTGATTCTTTTTAAGGTGGATATGGTATAAGGAACCGGAGTATTATAGTTCCTTCCTTAGGCCTTCTTTCAACCAGTTTTAAAAACGAACATCTTGTTGATGGAAATTCTAAAAACACTTAAATGTAAAACAACTTGAAAAATTGTATTTTGGAGCTATTGGAATTTACGTGATTTCTCAAACCAACAAAGAACCGCCAGGCTCTTAAAGCATCGAATTAGTTGAGTAAAGAATTATTTTAATTTGTCGGAAAACGTTAAAAATTAATCTCTTAATTCTTTTCACTGCCATCCCTACGTTCGTAAAAGGCGACACCAATAAGTATCTTCCTCCTCAACGGTAAGAGAACCGTCAGAGTCTCCAAGACGTAGAAATGCCATGGGAACCGTCAACGCAAATTTACGAATCCTTGTCATACCAATACTCATAATAGTAGATCTACTATATAAATATATTAAAAATGTAGGTGCAGTAGATGTTAGGTACGACCCGATGACGGGCATGTACGGTAGCTGTGTTCAAAAAGGTCGTTTTCCTCTGGCTCTTGCGGGGTAAATTCATCGGTTGAATGCTACTTAAGAGACTTCATGTCCTTTATCGTTTACTGGACTTAACAGAAATCAACTTACTGCTTAGCTAGAGTCTCTGCGGCAGCATAATAACGGCGATATCATCAAGACCACTGCAATGGGCAGCAGTAAGCACTGCTTGGTCGGAAATCAAGGAACCACCGCACCACGAAGTATATTCCTCATTCCCGTCGACGACATAATGGGTCTGAACTCCGACTTCAAAAGGGAACTGACCAAAGCCTGCAGGGTCTCCTCCTGCAATGCGGTTCTAAATTGGATACACAACCTCTTGATCATTAGCAGTCCAAAGCCAAAACAGGCACTAGACGAAACTAAATATCACAGCCACCCTCATCTTTCTACATATGACTGATTTAGTAGTTTTAAATCTGCGATTTTATATCAATTCAAAATTTATAGTTGTTATTTCACCTAATTAGCAACTACTACTTTACTTGAAGATTTGATAAGGAATGTAGAAGATATCAGAACCGATAAAGTGTTTAAATGTTGTTGTCAATTTTAATATATTTTTTAATTTGTGCTTCGAAATAATTTTCGATTCATGCAATTATACTTTCAGCCAATTTTAAAATTTTGCTAACAGAGACACACGCAATTGGGAGACTCCAAAAGAGTATAAAACAATTTTAAATTGTGGTATATTAATTTAAACATGACGAATTTATTTTACGTCCGGCTCAATTCCAATTATTTTTTTATAATTTTCGGGGGTCGTTTTATTAAGAAAGTAAGTAATTCTAACATAACTACTAAGTTTGAAGTAGTAGACATTAAAAACTAATTAAATAAAATGAATTTAACACATTTTTTAAAAATAACTAACAAAATCAGTTTGTAGAAAATAGGCTAAGTTAAAGTTTGGTGAGTAGCCGAATTCAATTCGAGGAATACGTGAGAAACGTAGTTTTGACTAAGTCAAATTATAAATTGTACAAATGACAAATTGGTTCTCTAAATTGTGTCTTTTAAACATTCCAAAACGTATTATAAATCTTGTAAGATTGTCATGATTGCATTCTAGCATCACTAGAAGGATCTCAAAATTTCGATGATTATCGAAGATCAATCAGTCGATATAAGAAAAGGTTGTTTTCCTAAATCAGGAAGTGTAAATAAGAAACAGAATCTTACAATTGAAGTGTCTAGTTTTGCTTGCAAACCATCACCTCGCCATCTCTAGTGAAAAGTACTCAAAACAAAAAATTTTGGTTTAGTTCCTGAACTTGACAGAGTCACTCTCGCACTCACAAATTTTTACAAACAAAAATTTTGACCTCTTTTAATATTTATTTACTTTCGAATTATGCTTTTTTTCTGGAAGGAGTAAATGATTATTCATAAATAATTTGAATAATCGTGGGTGAAAACGTGGGGTCAGCAGATTATGAAAAAATGAAAAAAATTCAACTCCATCGAGTAGAGTGTCTAATGAAAGCAAGTGACCCATAGAAATCAATCTTTTTTTAAATTATTTGGTTAAATTTATATAAAAAAAAAAATTAAATACTGTGAAAATTGCTTGCTCCATTTATTCCTACAGTATTAATCGGAAAAACCTGAAATAAATTTAACAAGATGAATACATGCTGAGTTCTGTCTTATCTGTTAACATTGGTCAAAAAGTATAGGCAACATTAAGTATTTCGAAGGGATAACAGATTCCAGGAAATGGAGGCATCACTAGTCATTCACTTGTTTTTAAAATACCTACCTAGATATACTGTATTATTATTTAGTCACCGCAAACGAATCTGTGTACATTGTTGAAATGCACGATTGATACGGAACACTTAATGCGAGAGCTCGACTCGCACTTGACCTCTTTTTCTGGCTGTTTCCGTATCAAAATCCGTACGAAATTGTATTCAAATCGCAGTCTCGCCTTTAATTAAATATATTAAAAGTACATGGACCTTGTAATCGTAATTCTACTATTTGTGTTAGTCTTTCGTCTCTTTTAAGCTATAAAAGGTCAACTCGACGAAAATAACAAATATGGGAACATTATGGGCACTTTTTAGATTTACGTAAAGAAAACGATCTGAAAATATCGAAAGAATTCCATTTGCATCGTCTTAATTCTGATCGTTAGTAGGTAAGATCTAGAACTAAAAGATAGTTTTAGGCATTGTTTTTAGTTACGGTGATGAATAAGAAATTCCAAGAAAGGTAAAAAATTTTGAAATAGTTGAAAAATCGAAAATTCTTGTTATGTGTATTCTAGAGCGAATTTAGTCCAAATCCAAATCCAAAGCGAATTCACTACAGCCTCTTGTTTTTTATTTCTTTTATTTTCCTGAATTGGGTTGTCACTCGTGTAAGCAGTTATTTTTCGTCATTTTTAAGTAGCCGGATTTTTCCACTCGCAAATCGAAATGACCCCTTGTGCTTTTTATCTTAAATGGAATAGTTTTCTTGAACATTGGTGAGTTTTCAAGTTTACGTGTTTGATTAGCCATTTCGACTAGCATATGATAGCAAAAATAGCTTATCAGGTCTTTGAAAGTTCCACAACATGTACATTATGCGAGCAATTAGATTAATTAAGAGATACCAAGGCTGCCTCCATATAAAATCGCCCAGATACGGAGTTCTGTCTTAGCTGTCTCTCACAATAGAAAGATGAAGTCAATAGTGGCGTTATGTTTGTGCTTAGTCCCGCTGGCATTTACTTTACCTGCAAATGAATACGGGCAGGTGTTTTCAATTCAAAACCGCATTGCGGGTGGGCAACCGGCAGAGCTCGGTCAATTCCCGTTTCAAGTCGGAGTGCAAAGTCATTTTCTTACAAGGGATAATGAGGAATATAATGGTTGGTGCGGGGGCTCCCTCATCTCCAATAAGGTCGTCCTCACCGCCGCTCACTGTGTCTTTAGGTAGGTGTAATTAGTCGCTATTTACTAAGCCGTAATTGAGGTGACAATTTCATTGGGTTTCCACAGGGCAAACTTTACGGAAATATATTTAGGGGCTGTGGACCTGGCTAGAAGTCCCCTTGTCATCGATGTTCCCAAGAAGAACATAATTTGGCACGAGGAATATGGCAAAAAGTTCGGGGCTAATGACGTCGCCGTAGTCCTTCTGCCGAAGGAAGTTGAATTGAACAGTGAGTATATCTCAATTTGGGAGGTGATAAAACTAATTTGCTTAAATTCTTGAGATAATATACAACCAGTGAACTTACCTCGTAAAAGTCAAAGGGATATGACATTTGCGAGAACAGTCGGTTGGATTTCGGGCTGGGGACGGATGGGCGAAAACATTGGATCTACTGAGAAGTTACAATACGCCAGAAGGTGGATCCTTCCTGACGAATTTTGTGAATATCATCTCAGTGCATGGTACCAAAAAGAATCGCAAATTTGTGTCGATGGGTCGCATGGAATTTCTTCCTGCCAGGGTGATTCTGGTGGCCCACTGACCATTGTCGAAGAAGATGGTTCTAGGACATTAGTTGGACTTACATCGTACTCACGAACTAATAGCTGCGGAAAAAATCTCCCAACTGTTTATCAAAGGGTCACTGCATTTCTGGGTTGGATTTCTGAAAAGAGCGGGGTTCCGTTGAAGGAATAATTTTAGATAAACGAACAACATTTTATCTACCAAATTTCCCAAACTAAAGCGGCTCCTGGCTGGTATGATTTATAGATAAACTTTCAATAAAGTGGGTGTTTAATGCACTTCAAATAAGGTAGCAAACTTTCGATTGTGGACGTACTACCATTACCAGCATTTTTTCTTCCTTCATATTATTGTAAAAGGTTTTCGAGTTTACTAACATTCAATTGAAAAATTATAATGAAAATATAACTAAACGTGTTCAAATTCTAGTTTAACCTGGTTTTCAGCCTACTAGTTCGGTCTAAATCACTTATGTAAGTGAAAACAAATAAATATTTTTTTTATTCTACAAATCGGGTAATTAATATACTTTTTTTCCTAAAATAACTCATATAATCTTGTTAAGAATATTAAACGGTGCCCATGGAGGTTTACGTGGAGGGAGTATTGTAGAGTATTAAGGCTTGATTATAGCCTTCCTTAAAATTTGTTTTACCTTTTTCCAATGAAAGGTTGATAAAACAGTAAGTATTAGTAACTGTGTTATAATATTATTGAAGTGCTAACCAACACCACATGTTATTATACAAGAAGAGCATTAATCTGAAGATGTTTAATTCCAACTGCTGAAAGTTTCCTAAACAGATCATTTCTAGAACGAATTTGGTTGTGGCAAAAGGACATAAATATGCACTTGTACATGTAAAGACAACTAACTCATAAGCGAAAATTGTCGAGTCAGTAAAATTTGCAAGTACCTATTATTTTATTTCATAGTGTCATTTCTGGTTAATGATTGTTGTATGTTCCTTGTTGCAACACGATATTATACAATTACATACATATATAAACATTTTTAATCATTTTTAATTGTGTGCTCTTGTCTTACTATTTTTGTAATTTCAGATATCATAAATACAAATTCTTCTATTGTGGCAAATTGACGATAAAATACATGGGTGATTATGTGTACCCAAAATAAAAAATCTTAATTAATTTCTTTATTATTTTTATTTTATACATATTGGAAAATATACGTATAATTATATTAGATGATACTAGCAGTTTGTATTTAGTATTTTGTAATTTATTTCTACCGGCTTTTAGATAGTATTATAAGAAAATTACGAAGATATTGTTTTGTAGATAAATTTTGAATAAATAAGTAAATAAATAAATAAATAAATAATTTTAGGGTCATTCCTGTGAATTTTTAACTCAAGTGCACAGCTGACCTATTGTGAAGGGGTTGAAAGACTTTTAAGCAATCATTCTCGTTTTACCAACGTAACCATCAAGAGCATAAAAGTTTATTTTCTGTGCTGGAACTTTTATAAACTATAAAGAATTACTTTACAGAATTTAGAGTGAATTGTAAAAGCTCTGCTTGTGTTTAAATTTCTTTTATATTCCCTTGTTTAAGCGAAACAATATTTCACATTTTCACCCACCACGAGGAACTTTCAGTCATAAATATTACTGGTATATTTATAAGTCTTCTTGCTAGAGAAACGAGCTGCATACGAGAGTTTTGTGAATGCAATTCACGAGTCGTAGATTTTGCAGCCACATAACAAAGCTTCAAAGTTTTACTAGAGTCTAAAAATGGTATGGATATAATTTATGACTTTCGAAATTATTTGGGAAATTGTTGAGCATGCCTCAAAGTATCAAATAATCAAGTTTGTGGTTCTCTTAGGAAACTGCGTCAATACTTGAAATTAATACCTGACTTCGCATTCTTCCTTATTTTAGTGTTCTAGTAAAGAAACCATAACAGGAAATAATATCTATGAAATTTTATTTTGCAGTTGATTTCGCTATCAAAGTGTTAAAATTAAGAAAAATCCTTTTAATTTTTCTACTTAGCTCTCCGTAAAAACTAATAGTGTGTGTGTATTTTAAGGTCAATATGTCATGTGTTTTAGTTTCTTAAGAAATTAGACGATCTTAGATGCAAAACTCATGGGGATTTCAGGGAAAGATGCTTTTAATTATAGGTTAAGATGAAACCACATTTAAATTAGTTCTAGATTTTTAAATATACAAGTGCGTAAAATACCCAAGAAGATGGAAGGATTCATAGTGTGGCTGCAAGAGTACCATGAGAGCTTTTGTGTAACAATCTCATCAAGAAGTATGCCTAAGCTTGCTTGCACTGATTAATTTCATACATTATAAATTCCGTCATATATGCATGAAGAGTTCACCACTTGCTAATGGTAAAAATAGACGAACTAGAATCTTAAAGTGCCACGCACTCTTGCGCCTGAGGAGCTCCGAATGTATGTTCTTAAATTTAATCTAAATAAAAGCAAGGCTGAGGCAAGTGCCTGCCCACCACTCAGCCCCGAGCGCTATTGTCAACTCAACTTGTCGTAGCTTCCTCATGAAAACGTAAGAGGTATCCAAATGAGACTCGGCTCAGGCAAATTCATCGACTTTAAATAAGACACACGTCCCAAGTTCCACAACTTTCGCTTCCGTCAGTTTCATCCGGGAGTGTGTCAGCTGTGACCCAGAATTTGATTCGCACGGGGTGCAATATGCGAACTCTCACCACCGAGGCAAACCCAACCTTAAGTCCGACTCCCGAGACCCTGATGCAGTTTAACATTTTCGCCATCAGCACTCTGCTAACTGAAGACAATGCGTTTGCTGTTGTTGCTTCTGTTGTTGAACCAAAAGACTGAACCATATGTCAACGTGCAGGTGATGTGGCTCGGGCACAGTGTCTTTGAAACAATGGTCCGACCGAGATGGATCCTTCCTAACTCCATCGAAATGTGACATCCGCCATCTGCATAACGCCGCTGTTGCGGTGTGCCAACTCGTCGCCCTGAATTCTCCGCGTTATATTTTGAACTTTTGTGTCATGTGTAAGCTTACACTACAACTGTAGGGTTGTAACACCACTTTAAAAAAAGCATATGCATCGAGTTATGCTCTATCTCCACAATGGTCAACAGCCATATCAACGCGTGACAAACACTGTAATAATCCTTTAGTATCTACTAACACGAATAACCTGCATAAGTATAATTTTGAAAATACACCATTGCCATGCAACATTCCCGTCAAGATTTTATCAATTATAAATATTTGCAAAAATATCTAACAACGCAAATAATTTGCGTAATAAAAGTACTCGTACTTGTGAATAATAAAATATAAATTTAAAGTGATTTTGTTCTGAAATAAATGTTCTTTTTCGACCTTGCGATATAGTGTTATTGAAATGTTTGGTGAATCTAACCCTACTTCGAATGATAATTAAATGTCACGATGCATGCAAGACCAACATTCATTCTTTCCGGAAATTCTTCCTTCCAGGCATATTTTGCTTGCGGAATACAAAGCAGAAAAAATTCAACTTCCAAAAATATATCACGTAACGTTCACACGGAAATTGATCTCTTACAGCACTACTAGGTAAAGAAGAAAAATGGAAATAATTATTATCAGCTTATAATGTAAAATTTATAGTAAAACTTAAATTAACGCCTTTATGAAAACGTCTATTAAATTCTGTTCGTTACTGTAGCAATAAAGAAATAAATTGCGAGATATCCGATTAATCAGTTCGATTCGATTCAATGCATAAATAGTTTAACACTTTATGTACGGGCAAATTCGATTGCAGATTGCACGTAAACCGGCCCAGTTTTGTTTATAGCATGAAATTGTGTCCCTTTACAATTATTAAACGTAAATATAGAAAAAGCACTTACGCTGCATGAAGAGGGTGTTATGAAATAATTATAAGGAGTATAAATGAAAGCATAGTGAAAACTTATTTTGTAAGAGTATGATAGCGCTCAAAACTTGCGAATGAAGCATGTTCGATTTCTTACTTTTTCTTGATGCGCACACCTTGCACACCTTGCCTTTGAGGCATTTTGGTTTTACAACTGGCCTCAATTCTTATAAGCTTATGATATTTCAAACTGGATAGTCTCCAGTGATGGGATGGGTGATCAATCTTTGGTGTACTTCTTGGGGTGCTGGGTATATTTGAAATGCTTGAAGTAGTACAACTACTTGGTATATTAGAAGTGTTTGATAAATTAGATTCTTCTATTATTTCTTCGATCGAAACTAGCTGAACATTTGCGGGATCTTCAGTAATCCTGTAGTCTGTAATCCATGCAACTGTTGCATCACGTAAACCTAAAAATTTCTTCATTTCTGGTACTGTAATGTTCGTCTACTTCCTGGTCTTTGATGATGTTTTCAATCTTATTTCAATGATATTTGTTTGATTGGCTAACCATATACTCAATCAAATCTTCCCCGATAAATAACTCTATAATATCTGCAATGCATTCTTGCGATTTTGGCATAACTTTTATCACGGAATTTCCCTCGAAAAGTTCCAAAGTAATTGGTTTATCAGTTGTTGACCAACTACCATCACGTGTTGCAATATCATCATCTTCTGAATCGCTGTATTACAGTGGCAATCCAGAATAATGTTTGCGATTACTTATAATATCGCTATCATTGCCGTCATCACTGAATCGCTGGTATCATATCCGAAAACGCTTCTTCGTTATCATTATTTGAATTTATTTTGAAACATTAAAATTTGAAATTTCAAAAATGCGCCGGAAAATACAATCAATACTAACGCACAGCAAAATTATAACTAATGCAAGTTTATAACTAATTCAACGGCTCTACAAAGTAACTGTAACTGAAAAGTCTATTAAGAGGCTTCCCGTGCATAAAGTGTCAATATTTTGGCGTGTATACGAATCCTTTTCTTCTTTGGAATCCTCTGGACGGAAATTTTATCTGCACATTTCTTAGAAAGTACTAAATCAATTGTTGAAGCAGTTCGCATTTGAATTTGATATTATTGTACTTAGGTATAAGCATATACAAATTTTTCAGGAGCGAGTAACTAGTTTTGAAATAATGCCAATTAAATTATACAGTCTTCATTTTGCCTCTATTGAAAGAACTTTTCTTCCCAAATTCAGTACTTTATTATTTTAATTATTCGCTTAAGTCGCCGTGGAGTTTTACAATTTCATTAGGGAATAATGGACCAGTCCACGAACAATCTTTTTTAAATGATTTCCGTAGGTCGATAAATTTTAAGCACGTTAATGGAGTTTTGTGTATTTCCCTGTGATGTTTTAATCGCATCATGCGATAACAAAGCCTTCTGTAAGATCTATGCCTTTATGTAGCGCTGCAATTAGCTTTGTGCTTGGGCATGTCTGCTTGTTGCCTGCCTCTTTTCGCATTCATTATTATCTCAAAAATTACTAAACTAATCCAGATGAAAACTTCCGTTTATATAACTCAATACCGAAAAGGTATTGAACATATTACTAGAACTCTATAGAAGATAACTTTTAATATCTGCGCACACAAACTTGAATTGAATGGACTTCATAAACTTTGACTACACTTTAGACTTGAATGTTTGCTAACTCATCTACAAAATGAGTTTCTGTCTGACTTTCAACTGCAAAATTGAATATATATTAGTTTTCTAAATATGACTAGGCGAATTTTTATAGTATAGTGATGTTTAGGTATGTACACATGAATTTTTGTTTTCAGCATGTTAACTGACAAGTAAGATGTAGGTATAGGCACTTAAAGGAATGGAGTAAAGCTTTTCAATAAGAAAATAGAACCTTTTCTAAAATGAAAATTTTGAAGGATATAATTTTTATTTTCTATCTTAAAAATCTGAATCCAGATCCGTATTAACCGATCGGTACTCACTGCATAATTTGTGGCATTTGAAAAAAAGATGACGGCACAGTATGGACGCAATGCGTGGTTGGTGAGAGCCGCTCGACTTATAAGTCCTATTAAATAGTGTGGACTATAAAGCCTTGTTTCAGATCGGACGTTAAATTGATACCGCTGGTCCTCCGAACGCAAAAATTTCCTATAATATTTACATGCACTGAATGATTTCTTCTATTTCACATTCAGTGTTAAATAACTTATATTTCAAAATCTAAGACAATGGAACGGAAGAGTCAGATTAATTCAGTATTGCTGTCTTTGCCTTCCACACGTGGTTTCGTGTTAAGTGGAATGCGTAGAGGGTATAGTATAGAGATTATCAACAAATTGCAGGGTGGTTCAGATACCCCAGAATCACAAATAAAAACAAATTTGCCATATTGATATCAGATTTTATTTCTCCATATTTGACATTGTACTCCCATGTGCTAAGAGCTTAATAATTTGCAAAAAGAGCATATAAAACCCCAGTTCTTTCTGATTAATCATTTTAAGCTACAGAATTGAAAAAAAATCACTACATTATACTTAATGCTGAATATTTCACTTTAATTAAATTAGTACTTAATACTTTTATTTAAAATGAACTCTTCACTTTATTCTTCGCAATTGTCATGTGTTACTCTCGGGTTATCACCTTCATGTAAGGAGCCTTGTGGGGGAGTGGGAAGTCAATATTTCAGTCTCAACGGTTTCAATTTTGGAGCAAGATTTTGTAAGGCATTAGCAGTCCATGTATTTAGTACATATTTTAAAATCATGGGAATCGCTGCGAGCAAGCGGATTGACATTTACTACAAATACAAATTCTTTTGATTAAATGCACAATACACTCACCTCGTCACCCTGTATAATACCTGCGTTTATGTGTGGAGTTAGGAGAAATGTGAAAAAGGTTCGCAAGGTGACGATTCTGGCGGCTTTGTGCGCTAATTTAATTGTGTGCTGCTCTTGGACACATTTACAGGGTAGCAGGGTGGGCGGGTTTCGTATCATTTTCCCCGCAAACAACAACGGGGCAACCAACCACGTGTGATAATTTCATTTCATCTTCTTCGGCAGCAAGGAGAGGAGAGGGGGAGGGTATTGACCCATAAAACAGCAAAGTGCTTGCTGGGGTAGTAGAAGAGATAAGACGACTTACACCGTTACGTGCGGATTACTACGGAAGAGATTTCGCTCTCTATTCAGGTAAAATTATTGTGCATGTTGTAGCCGGGTTTATAGTCGGGGATTACGAAACACCAACTGATTACAGTACACAATTAAGCGGTATAATGCCTCCCGGAGTCCCGGAGTCCTGACATTCGGGTAGGCCTGGATGAGTCTTCTATTTCTCACCACCAGCGGCTTGAACAAAATAGATGCCACCGGTGAATACTCCTGCCGTGTTTCTTATCAAATTTTCTGAAACACAAATGGGCGGACAAGGATCCACACCAATTTTCCCTTCGGATTTTGACGACATGACTTAGTTTATTTAATTTCACTTCCCAGTGGGTTCTTTTGCTTGTGTCGTTTCACTTTAACCATTTAGCACCTGCATGGTTACTTCACCGACACTTTGAGCGTTCTAAATGCTATTTTGGAAGATTTATAAATAAAAACGGAGTAATATATGAATTATTCCAAATTTTAATGTGTGTAGAGACATTCAACATTTCTAAAATTCGACGACGGAATTAAAAGTGGAAATTGAAATGTATGCCGCTTTTTCGTATGCAAGTGTATAAGCTTTCTTTTATAATAAGTTTCATAAATTCACTTACTTTCGTGTGGAATGTCGACGAGAAGGGTTCAGCAGTTTCGGCGTGATCGAATAAAAAAGTAACATTAAAAAATCCACAAACTTTCTTGTTTATTGTACGAAGTAATGAGATTGTTTTTCAAAATTACCTTAATGGCACTAAAGTTCCGCTTAGATATAAATATTGAAATGTAAAAGCCATTCCATCCAGCAGAATTAGCCGAAATATAGCGACAAAATAATAAGACATGATTTTATTAAAAACCTCGCTAAGCCTTAGGCACGTGTACTGTTAAAATCACGTGTTGTTATAGAGTTAGTGCAATCAAATATAAAACTGATAACAAATAAAACTCTCAAGCAAAATCCCATAAATCCTTGGAGCAGTGAGTCATGGAAAATTTCAATTTAATTATTGTTTTCTTCCATAACGTCGTTACCCCCAAAAACAAAACGAATAAAGTCCCGGGTCGTGTATCCGGCGAGATAGGGCTAGACCGAATCGAACATTAAGCGCTGCCATTTGTTTCACTCGGCAGTTTCTTCCGAAGCCGGAGGAGGATTTGTCCCTTTCCGTGCGCTCAAGATTTTAACTGCGAAAACAATGGTACGGAGTCCTTAGCTATTAAACCAAGGACAGAACAATGAACAGTGCAAAACTGGCAAACAAATCTGGAACCATTGGGATAAAGTACAGACTCCGAAGCCGCCAGCATCCAGTTGACCTATTTCAGGGGCGGTAAGAAACCACATGCAAAAACGGACGCAATTAAGCCGAACCTTATCTTAATTTGCTCATAAAATCTTCATATCACTGCCGGTCATTGCGTACCCCGCAGCCCCCGGGCCATCGACATAGAACTGGTGGAAAGTATTCACTAAAATAGATTTTCATATCTAATAGACGATAAAGTTCCCCGATGGACGTTTACAGATTCCCGAGGCCTTCGAGCGCCTTCTAACGCGTCAATTGGGCCAGCTCTTTCGAGGGAGCTCTGGTAATTACGACGACCCTGTGTCATTGTATCTAGCGGTCTGTGCCTTAATAAATTTTCCCCATCATATCAAGGGATCTGCAATCTACATGGCTTGATTATTCCCCATGCATATGTATGTTCATATGTGGGACGATATGCAGAGAGACGACACTTGCATAATTAAGATGCAGAGGGCACGAGACGTCGCCAAGGCGGGGCCTTTTTTCACTTGCATGGGTTTTCCGAACGATCGGTCTCTCAAATCTAGCCGGTGTAGGTTATCGGTTGGTGCTCGTTGGGTTTGATTAATTTGTCCAAAACCTAACCAGGTCTTCATCGAACTGAAAAATCTCACGTGCCGGGACTGGTCCGTCTCCATCGCGGGCCTTTGGTCACTGCGTAGGTTTACGGACAAAACTTGTTGACAGCAGATGCGAGCCAAGTAGGTTACCTCAGACCGCAGACAAAGCCGGTGTGGAATGTGAATGGTTCTCTACCTGAACAACTGAGGCTGAGTCTGACCTCGGCAATCAAGCGTGATTTACGAGTTTCGAGCCATTAGGAAATCTCGATACGTGAAGCTTGCAGCTTGAGATATGCCCCTAAAATATTTGTTCCCCGTTTCGGGCAGAAGTGGTTTTATATTAACAACGGGGTAAAGTAATAGTTCATTGTAAACCACACAGGCGCACAAAGTTTGACAAATTCATGTCTGAATTTTGAATGCATATTCGAATAATTTTATACAACAGCAAAAAAAAACTTCGTTATACTAACAATTTATTCCCTTAATTAGGTAGAGCTTTTTGTCACTTTTTAAATTTAGTTTGAATGGATTAGTGATCTCTAGTGCCTTTTCAGTAGTTTTTTTTTTTTTTTTTAATATTCAGTAAGACCGATAGCAGCTTGAATCAACTTGTCCTAAATAGGATATTGATTTGAATAAATAACGAAAGAGTCTCGTATGAAGTCTCGTAATAGCAGTAGAAAGTTAAAAGCTATGGATAAAAACTTTTCGATGCCCGTAACTTAATTCGTGACAAATAGACCTTAAACCGAATTAAATCACGTTTTGATCTGCAATGTAGTGTAACCCAAGAGCATTTGAGTTGTATGTAGAAAGCAACTACTGGGATTTATAAACGTTATTTGTATGAAAATTTGTCCATAAAATGTTTGCCTGTCCAAATTATAAATTAATTTCGTACGAAAAAAATCCGTCCAAATTATTGTACTGTCGGGCTTCATGAAATAATGGTATTATTAAGCTATCACTGTACTCGCGAAGTTCAGGTGTCGGACACTTCCGAAAAATTTCTCATTGTGCTTTCTACATTTCATGTTGAATCGTTTTTTCAATTTCACCTGTGTTAACATACTTGCAACTGTTTTCATTCTTATGAAGTCTAATTAAATTGTGAAGTTTTGACCTTCAAAGATTAAAATATACTTAGAAGAGAAGATATTACTCTTTTCTAACAATTGGGTACATGATTAAATAATACTTAAGCACTTAAAAAATTGTATTCGCAAAATTCTGCAAAAAATTCCAAAAATCAAAAATGCTGTAAATCTTATAGGAAAAGGGCATTCAAACATCAAAAAGGTGTCCACTTTTTGAAGTTTGGACAGCTTTAGAACGTTCTTCAAATTTACCAAGTAGTTGGAAAATAAGAGCATAGTAAAAAGAATTGAGAGGAATTTTCCATTTTTTGAACCAAAGTCGGGTAAAAGAAATATGTGAAGGGTTTTCCAAATTATAAAGCTTTAATTTAAACTTGATATGTTCATCATATCTACTATCTTTAGGGTATTTATTAGTAGGAAATTTGATCCTGAAAATTTAAAAGCATTTAAGGGTCGAATAAGACTTCTTTTTAGATCCTAATAAATTGCCCTTTTAACACCACTTTGCTTGTTAAATTCGGTTCACATTTAAGAACTAAATTTTTCAATCTTTGCGTAATTAATATAAAGAGATGTTCTGGATTTTTGCTATATCTGTTTTTTTAAATAATAATGATGAATACCCCAAAAACACTGGTCTGATCATTTCAGTGCTTGTGTTATAAAAGCTAGAAATCTGAAATAGACGGGCAAACAGAGAGATAAAAGGTAGTCATGCACGCAAATGGCAGGCCTCTTTGGGGAAAGTTGAATACTGTATACGATTATGGAGCTGCAACATTACACCCATTTTGTGTTCAATTCAAGCATAAATGGTATTCAGAGTGTTACAATGAGATACCCCAAGGCCGAAAGGTATGATTAGAGACGTAATTGGCGCGTGAACACAGAGTGCGATATGCAGAGAGTGCCCCAGTGGTCTACTAACGAGGGCATAAAATGCATGCTTCCACCTGCTCACTATCTTATGGCTGCTCTGACACTCCTCCCAAAGACTAAGTTGGACGTTCCCAGGTGAATATTATCTTGGCGCTGAGGAATACTTTTCTCTGACGGAAGTGAGACAAATCTGGGTGAAATACAGACAGACCTTTCTGCAAGGAGTAAATTCATAAGCACCCTCACCACGACCGGACGTAAATTCCAACCTGCCGTATTCTTAGAAGTTTGCAGGAATCTAGGGCCTCCTTGTGGATGCGGCCCATTTCCGTTGACGGTTATTGTTCTCGTGGTCTATCTTTTATCAGACGTCAGTTACTCTAGCTTTTCAAAGTACTCTTCTGTGGTTAGATGCGAGTCACGCATCAGGCAGTTCGCACTCTGAGACCGTAGGAATTCCGACGGCAGAAAGACGGGACTATCACCTTTCTAAAGAGGAAAATTTGAAATGAAACGCATGGAAAATTGTTTTTAAAGATATTTTCCCAAAATTAACTCCTGTACACTTCAGACTGGGGGAGAGTGAACGGCGCTTCAATTAATTCCCGGATGTAAAAAGTGAACGACAACTATCCACCTCTGATCGTATAGGACCTTTCAAGACGGAAGCATTCCGACTCAATTCACTGGAAAGTTAAATTAAAATTGTAATGGATTTTAAGAATTGCAAGGGGAGTACACAAATTGAAAAAATTTAATTTGAAATGAGGTTTGCGCGATGGTAAATCGAACCTCTCGTATGGATGTTTTACAATTGTAATTTAAATCCATAGCCAAAGATTCGGCCTTCCGAGAGAGGTCAAAAGAACAACAATTCTAGGCATGCAGATTCAATTCTGCTTTGATTCTTGGTTCTGCCTTTCTTATACAGGTTTGGGCAGCCTATCCGAAAAAATACATTTTTGTGTGTATTGAATTATACTTCTCCACTTCGTCATATTACGCGCTATTTTTAAAATGGTGACGAAAAGGCTTTATATTGTCATGATTATATTTTTTTAGCGATAGGTAATGAAATTACGTACTTTTGTTGTTTAGGACTAGATAAAGTACCAACCGCTTTCCTTTAAACAATCATTAGTTTAGTACACACTGGAAAATTAATTTAGCATAAATTTAATACCGAATTCATTCATAGAGAACTTGAGTAAGCTACAGAGCTTCGATCCAGTCCTCAAAGTATCTAGATGTAGCATCTATGGATAAAAAAAATATTTCTAATATATTAGTAGTTTTCAGTATTATTTAGTGTTATGGACAACCTTTTACACTTCTCAGTTCCGACGTATGATAACATTAATATTGTATTAAATTTAAGGGAACAGTAAGTAAGGAAACATACCTTTTAACTTTTTCTAATAGAGACAAATTTAATCCTTCCCTTGAGAGTGGTTAGAGAGTAAGTAATGGTACCTCTCATGACCACTTCCAGCTTTATGACTTGATTGGGATTATGACCACAATTATGAATGCACAGAAATGCATTGTTTGGAACTTTGATGTCTTTCATGTAATCACCTGTAATTTTTGTAATGTGCATCCAGTGGACCTACGTGTAATTGATATACCGTCGATTTTTTTATCAACTGCTCCATGGAATATGCGTTTCACAAGAACATGCGCGCATGATTGCCAGTATAACTATATTAAAATCTCCAGCAGTGGCTCTCAGTATAACCCACGTTCTGTGTCTTATCGTTTCGAGACCAGTGGAAAGGAAGTTAAAAATGCCTTTCAAATTAGTGAGAAAAATGAAATTTGTTAATTAATTTGTTCCGTTACGTACGTATAATACATATAAAATATTTTAAATAGGTAAGCATAAAATTAGAGATATAACCATTATTAATATTTATGTTTCCTTGTTTCCTTGTTTGCGGCCAAACCATGCCGTAGTCATTTCACAGTTTTGAATAAAGCTTGCCATAAATGTGCTTAATATTCCACCACTTTATAACCAGAAAAATGAAAAATTGAATGATTTCTTGAGAAGCAAAATAATGTTGGACCTCTGAACAATGGCCCTTCTTTCTTAGCTGGCATTTCAGTTAGCTTCGTAAAGTACACATTACGAAAATTACAAGGCATAAAGTTACGTGTAGTTTGTAAATTATTTATAATTTTTATTAAAAATATAAAAGATTTTACAAAAACTCCTTTACTCTAGTTTTACGTTCCTCGTTTCTCGTTCCTCTCAAATATAATTATTAAGACGTAATACAGGTAGAAGAGGAAGATTTAATTTACTCTCAAGGCCATTTCGACCGACCTGAAACGATTTAAAAGTAAATTAAGGAGGTGATAAGCTTAAAAATGGTAGAAAGCTCAAGCAAATTTATCTTAAATTTTACAAAACAAAAATTACTGTCATGGTTTTGGCGGCTACTGCGCCACAAAAGGCTGCTTAACAAGTGAAATAGTTAGAGTAAAATGAAAATTGCCAGTGCTCACAAAAATACCTTCGGATCATCGTGAAGTGTTAAAACCGATCAATTGAACGTGGCGCAGAGCAGAACAAATTACGACGATTAATTTTATTTCACGGCCTGTGTAATTCACGGAAACGGATTTCGCACATTTCTTGGACTATGAGGTACCTTTCGAAAACCTTTTTCCACTTTGGGATCGTTGTGGTTACGCTGCGAAAGAAACAGAGGATTTGGTCTTGGGCGCGACTCGCGGTCGATTTCAACAACGTGTGGAACCGACAATTGCTCCACCAGACCTAATTGGCTTAAATTTCTTTATTCGAAGTTCGAAGACAGTCGGCGAGCGCGGATAATCCTGCGGCTCGGTAAGCCGTAGGTACTCTTCATTTTACCTTGACATCGATGCCGCTGCTGCAGAGGCCTTTACTTGAAACGTCTTGAGGAGGCTCTTCTTGGAGATGTGTCTTCGGTAGGGTACGTAATAGCTGTTGCGGAAAGAACCGGTTCGAAACCGGTCAGCTCCACCGTGCGGATGTCAATTACAGCTACTGTCCGATAACCTTTTAAGTGCTTGATTTGAGCGAGCAAAAATGGTGTCTTCCAAAACGAGCAACCCGCTTAATGGGTCAGGAACCTTCCGCGGACGGTCGCGAGTCGCGGTTCTCGGGTTCTTATTAAAATTGAAATTGTCTGCAGTGGATGGAAGGAGCATTTAATGCCGCGGACAGGGGAGGGGACAATCAACCTGGATTGCATCAGGAAGGCTCATCGTGGCCGCTTGAGGGAGCGGGTCTTGATTTGATTGCAAGCATATTAGACACCTGTAGATGAGCACACTGTTCGAGGGTACCTGGTCATTATGCTCACAACGAATACAGCATTACACTAAAATTAGTAGACAAGAATTAGTTTTGTTGTTACGCGGTGCGCTGTGGAAAAGCAAACATGTTATTTAGCCGTCGTAAATGCTGGTAATGAAGCTCCTCAGATGCAATTCTGACTACGATTACATGATATAATGACTCTCCGACAGGCACCAGCGAACAGCTTTCTCATTTTTTAGCAGAATGAAGTAAAAGTAAAAGATCTGTAGACGAATTACTCTCCAGAACACGGTACTCCACCTTCTAGATTTGCGCATTCGAACTTTACAAGTTGAATAAATGCACAAATTAAAGCACTTTTAAAAAATCCCTAAACATATATAAAAATAGCATTTTCGCTCTTACTTTCAATCATCAAAACAAAATCTGAGTTTTAATTAGTTTTAACTTTGATTTTATTTCACTGCACGCACCAACTGATGTACCGAAGCTTTAACAAATTTCGTATTAGTTTGAAATTATAACGATTTTGTAAAGTGGAAAACAAACACGTTTATATCGCATTAAAACCTTGTAAACTTTGTTTACTTATTATTCAAAAGATATCCCTATAAGATATCGTGAAGGGCTTACCTCTGTTTAGTTTACAAAAATCTAGTACCTACTTATAAATAGTTTGACTAGTTTAAACAAACCAAGGCTGTTGGACCGTTCTTGTTTTCAATTATTATGACTTCTTGCAATCCAGTCTTAAGTTTAACTTTTACAGGTCGCATATTTCATTTAGTTTTATGTAATTAAACTTCACTTATTCTAAGCTTTTCATTATAAATGAATACAATGCGTAAGAAGAATGGCCTCATGTAAAATATCCGTATTAACACGCATTGTTTTAATTAATAACTGCTGTAGAAAAGTTGAAAGTTTATTTTGTAACTGGAAAGCATCCTTATCAAAAATCCAATATTATTACTTATTATTACAATAGACTATTTGTTACAACAATTTTTGTAAAAAAAAGGCTAGCGGGCTGCGAATTGAACCATAGTATTAGTGTTATACTTCGCTATTAAAATTACTGACGTCATCAAACATTCATTTTCGTGAAATTTTGAACAGGAAATTTCTCTAGTGCTATGAGGTTTGGATTCTTTTAAAACAGTGTGTTTGGCTTTAGGGTTCTGTGTTTCAAGAAATAAAAACAAGAAGGCCTATAGGGTCCATCCGTTTGTCAGAAATAAATTTTGCTGATCGTAAAAAAAAGATACCAAACCGAAATTTGGTAAAGTCATGAAGCTCACTAAATTGAGTGAGTTACAAAAACCGGAACTTTAAAGAATTCTTCTTCGATTTTTAGGAGTCTAAGTTTAGTACCTACTCGTAAGAAAATATCTCGTATTCGGTCATGTGGAGCACCATTTAAAGGAGCATTTCTTAAGGATGTCAAAACTATATCTTTTAGATTTCTATGTTATATAACTCCCGACATAAATTTTTAAAATTACTAAAATTAAAATTTTGAAAAGAAATTAGCGAAATCAGTAGTGAAAGTGGAACTGTAACACTTCGAAATTTTCGTCAAAAAGGAATTATTCTTTATGTGTCTAAAAAAACTACATAATTGCAACATTATCGTGTTCTTTTATTAGATCTTCAAAGGTAAGTTATGCGGTTGAAGAGCTGATGGTACAGAATCCTCGCTACGAATTACACTCGCACTTAATGGTTTTTTTCTATTTCTTATAAAATGAAAGAATAATCAAATTCATAGAGTCTCTTTTCCCATGATTTATACTTGTCTTCCGGCAAATCTTGCATTTAGACTCCATTTAACTTTTTTGTTTTCATCGTATTTTAAAAATTATAGTGTTTTTCTCGGATTCTTCTTTTGGCGTACAACAATCAATTCAAGGCGAAAAAGTAATACTGCATCCACATCAATCCGATGATAATGCGCGCTAGTAACATAAATCCAGCTTTTATAAAGGGCACAGAGGACCGTGTAGAACTTGTTTGTAGCCCCGATTACAACACACTCCTTATGATTTCGCTGCGGAACCCCTTCATAAGTACAGTTTCTCCGAAGAAGCATAAAACGCAGCATATCCCACAGGGGCGAACTATTAATCTTGGAAACTATTTGCCTCTCGGCTGCTCAATGCCTCCTTCAATTGGAAAGTTCACATTTGTTGGGTTAAAAAATGGCAGAGGGTCCGAAAAGTTCCTCTTAGAAAATGGTGGCGCGACGTGGTCCAGACAGCAACAAATTCAGAATTGAATAACTTCAAGCCGCACAAGGGACAAGCAAAGAAGTCCCATTGTGCCGGCAATTATGGTGTGGGATTTCCTTAGATGGAATGCAACACATCTTTATACGGCTGCAAACAAAGCAGCCCGCGCTCCCCCGCATCTCGTGCGAAGAGCACAACCAACAATTCTTCTAGATCTAGCGCCTGCTATGCAAACAGCGCAAGATGCTCGGCAAGACGGAAGGGAAGGCGAGGGTGAACATACTTCTTGAACTTACCGCGGGAGGTGCTTCCTAGGTTCTCACAGAGCAACGAAACGAGTGTGCTAAGCCAGTGAATTTCCCGTTCCACGTCTTCTATCCGCACCTGGCGACTAACCGGGTAATCATAATCCACAGAGTAATCCTTAGCGAGGCTGGACGAATGCTACTTTTTCACTATCTTGCACAGCACTTCTCCTTCAGGTAGTGCACACCTACCAACAGGACCAAACCTCACAATATCTTTAAGGAATAAGCATGTGGTTAACAAAAGAAAACGAAGCGATCAATTAGCGAGATCGAATAAAGGAATTCGCGATCGCCCAACTTAGTCGTCGTCTTAACGGCGGCGGCGCGACGACGACGACCGGAGTGCGCAAACTCGTTTCGCTCACAGTAGAATTAAACCCACACGCGAAAACGATTAAAACTTCTTCAGGTGGTGCACACTACGGTACACACACAGGTAGGCTGCGAACGACCTGGTTTAACCTGGTGAAACAACTATTGAGGTAAAAATCTTGCAAACAACGTCACACAATGAGCCCGCGGAGTTTTGTCTTTTCTAGAATTAACATCAACGCAACTTCCGATCGACGTCTTCGATCGGTGCAACAGCCGTTTTAGCAATGGACAACAAATTCCTCGATGAGAGAGGTAACTGATTCTCGATGTGCACCGTCCACAGCGCAGCTCATCGTTGCCTTCACGAGCTCACCTCGACTTCAACTGAGCCAAGACGAAAGACGACGCCAGTGAACTCCGCGGCCAGGAATTAAAGAAAGACACCGGGTTCAAACTGCTCAGCACCGTCGCCGCGATTCCAGCGAGTCGTCACACCAGCCGAATTCCATTCCACGGCGCGGCGAGGGACGCGTCCCGTGCGTTGGGGCCTGGAGGAGTCTTCGTGGGGAAGGAACGCGACATGCGCAGTTTCTCAGGTTCCCGGATTTATGACGTTTTCCGGTCTTCCCCGCGGCGTGCAACCGGTGTTTTGGCTTTCCAGTCGGATTGCTACCTATCCCCAGAGGGGGTGCAGTGCGTCGAAGAAACGTGTCCACTCAGGTGTTCGATAGAGAACCATGGAATTCGTTCAATAGAACCTGCTTTTGAATACTTCAGAAAACCGCGATTCTAGAGTTCGGAGACAGAAACTTAATTTTACGTTTTCCCGAACATTGGTCTTTACATTTTTGTTCGAAAGGGATTCTCGATCACCAGAGGATCTCTCTAAAGCTTAGAACTGATTTGCACGAAGTGTTACTGAAAGCGTGTAAGAATCTAGTTCCTTTATACTTAAAGATGGTAGCGAAATTCAAGCACGCAATTGTTTGATCATACACGAACAACACTAGCCGAATTGTTAACTACGCACCGGAAAAGCGCAAAAACTGTGGTTCACGCTATAAACAATTAAATTTTTAGTTAATTTCGAAGAGTTACATTTCGTGCCTTTTATGCCCTAAATTTTATTATTTAGAGTTTTTATTGCCCTACGTTCGGCGAAACGTTTTCTCACATTTTCTCGCATTTTATCACATTATCGATAATGTTTGTAGTTATGCGAAGTTCTAAACATTCTGAACATTCTGGAGACGAGACACATTATTTTATTTTCCATATCAAAAGACACGATGTCCATTTCGGGGGGCGAATATTTTCTAAAAGCTTCGAAAGCTAAAATTCGTTTTTTTAACACCAACACAATAGTTATACCTTCGTGATACAGTAAATAAGTGTATAACTTATTATTTTACACACGATCTTAACTAAGCCCTCTACGATCGAACGTTCATATTTTAACATTGCAACTGACTTTAGAGTCAACATTTTTAACTACTTAAAAGATGCATTCAATTCCTAAAGCTTGATGATTAATTTTTGAACAATTTGTTAACGTTTGGCTTTTCTTAAGTATTAATTTAATTTTTCTCGAAAATCTGAATCAATTAAATACTTTCCGAATTCCCATTAAAAACCATTAAAAACAGGTTAATATTTTTTCAGACCACCAAAAGTGTGCTTCACAACTGTTGTTTTATAAACTTGACTTTGGGAGGATTCTCTTGATAAAAATGTTCACATGTGCTCTGGTTTATAAAAAGCTATTGCTTCAAATTTAGAATTCCATAAAATACTAATTGATTTGGCGAATTTTTTAATATCAAGATATACTAAAATTTGAATCAAGTACATTTTTACAAAAATGTAGAAACAATAAACGACGTTTAATAAACTTGTGGTTCCAGGAAATTCACTGGCAATTAAAGACATTAAAAGATCCGATATCACTAATACTTAGTTATTATAAAAGGTTCTATTTCCATTTTGAAAGTCGGTATTGACGTGCCACACGCCCTTCACTTGGTTAGCGTCTCCTCTTGCCTGCGTAAACCACAAGAATATCCCCAGCTGCACTTATTCCTCTATTATTCACACAAATGCGAGTGAAAGGAAGTGTGTGCTAAAGGAAAGAAAGGGAATTACACTTGTTAATTCTAAGTACCAAGAAAATACTTGTTTCTCTGCCTAAGTGCTTTAGTACATTAACTACTCGACTTAAGAACTTAAGGAGAACCATGAGAGCTTTAAATTCTCCCTATTCCTAATAAATCACTGCATTTTTCTTAATGAAAACTCCAGGTGAAATTTTGAAATATTTAATAAAAGTATCGTGTGAGAAGGGACAAAGGAATAAAAAATATACATCCAATAAGTTTTTGCTTTCGTAACGTTGCAAATAACACACCCACGAAATTTTAAACAGAAATTTGTATTTACTGGGTTAAAAGACAAAACACAAAAATCCAATTATTTTCATAGCAAAGTAATCGATAATACACTTCCAAAAGTTTAGAACAAAATTTGATTTACTTCGTGAGGTATTTGCATTTTTCGAGAGCACGTCTAGGAGTTATATAAATGTAAACTTTAAACGTGGAAAGGTAGGTTTAAGCACTTCTGCGAACAATAACAAACAATAGACAACAAATTCTTGGAATTTCTATTTTGAGGTAGCAATTAGTTACCTTTTCAATGAACCCCGAGAGTTCTTAGGAAATTCACTTCATCTTTATTTTTTAATGAAAGGGATTAAGGGAATTAAATCTTGGAGTCAAAATCATATTTTGCTTCAAAATTTTAAATTTATTACTTTTTAGGTTCATTTAGAGCGAAATTTTGTGGAGATTAATGAAATATCCTTTATTTTTCGCTTAGGTGTTGTAAATTAAAAGTACTTGGGTGTTTTTAAAACTAATATTAAATCCTTGAATCTGCAAATCTAAAAAAATACATATATATCCACTATGTTCTTCTCTCTCAAAGTAGGTTCCCCTTAATACATTGCTCTATATTGTTCCATATTAAAGATTTGAGCACTCCTGCACCAGTTTAATGTATGAAAACCTCTTTCGTACTTAAATTCTTCTAGCGAGCAGTCAACAGCATTTGAATACCATCTATGAACATTAACGTACGTACTTTCGTTGCTAAGTTTAAGTACTAAAGTACTCCAATGCTTGTGCTCGAGAAGCTTTAAATCTTAGGAAGTTGTACTTGTAACAGGTTTTGCATTTTACAGGCTCGCCTCCAAGTATTTGTGTAATGGAATGTTAAAGATATTCTCTGCAATGTCAGAATTGGTGTTCATTTTTATTGAAACTGGACTAAAATCCTATAACAGTGTGCGCCTACACTTCTCCTCGTACTAATAAATATGTATAACTATAACTAGATCACAACATTGATTCTCATTATATTTCTGGTTCTATGAAGTGATCGTTGTTGCATCTCAGCCATTGTGTTCTAAAGCGCGGGAGCGATAGCAAAAATACTTTTACTAACTCCGAACACGACAGAAGTGTTATATCGTATTACCAACGCGAGATCAAAAGAAATTTAGAGAAGCGCTCATTGGGTCTATCTGTCTGTCTGTCTGGAATTTATAGACTTTCGTCGCAGAGCATCAGACGAAACACTTTAGGAGACGGACCCCAAGGAAGTCATCGCGTTGCCGTGAAGCATATGCTCGCTCCGTTTTGTCTTGTAAGCAATTAATCACCGCAGTCGGGCCCACTGACACGCACGAATTTGTGCGACTGATGTCTTGGCTGGTAATCAACCGTCTTGAGCCGGAGATTAATTCCATGAAGGAAAAAACATTCAAGATACAAATCAGACCCTCAGTCCCTTACCACCGCTTCTTAACAAATTGATATTCCGGCAATTAAAGACTCAAGGGTCTACCAAGGCCGTCGGGGCTTCGAGGACCCGGAAAAAACGTCTTCCTAATTACAGGGAGCTTTCTTGGTCTCGGGTCTCGAATGGGCGGATCTTGTTCATCCTAAATTTCATGAGTGGCCCTTGGCTTAACGGACACAATGCGCTGGGGAGGTCAAACACGACTCGAATTTATGGGGTTAATGGCCAAGTCCTGCCGATCACATGAGTGTCTCCATGCCCTGTGAGTTAGAGTACACAACAATAAATCGTTTAATTCTAAGCATATTCAATCGTGCTAGTTCGAAAGACTGATAATTAATATAAGACAATTTGGTACTTCTAAAAGTTTTTTTGTACTTTATAAAAACTCCAATCACAGCAACAACAACAATATCGATAATTTCAAATACGAAACTATAAGCTGTTTTAGAGCTCACTGAAGCGCTTGAAAATTAAGTACGAATTGAGAGAATTAAATAAAACTAGGGATGTCATAATTAAATAAACAACTTCAGCGTTCTCACAAATTTCGCTGTTTATATTAAGAACTAACACCATTTTCGACTCTTCAAAAATGGGTTATTTTAGACTTTTTTAAAAGAAAGTGATGAAAACTAATGCATGAAAAGGCATTTATTATACGTATAATAGTTAAGTATATAAAATTAACAATAGTTTTTTTAAATAAAAATGGCGCCATTGATTGTGATTTTTGTAGACGACATTTGTCTCAGAAGCCAAAACGGAGTGTAGTATTTCTTAAACACAGTCGCGTTTGGAACCAAAATTAAAATTGCTTTATTTTTTACGTGGAAAAGAAAAACGTCGGGGTTTTGCAAGCAATAAAATTTCGAAAAGTTATGGGAAAATTGGATGAGAAATTCATTTTCAACCTCAATTAATTGGTATAAAAAAAGTACTATAACTAAAGGACTTTTTTTTACAAAACCCCTACGTACTCCTTTAAATAATTATAAAGAGAAACTTTACCGAAAATTTCAAGTTAATCGGTGGAGAATTGTGCGTTTTATGCTCCACGCCTGTTTGAAAAAATCAGTTTCAAGAAAAATTCAAAGGAAAGAAGTAACGGGTCAGCGTCTTACAATCGAAGATTTTCCTATATAACTTTTAATATGCTACTCCTGAACCATACATTGATCTTTCGTGGAGGTAAGTAGTATCCTCAACCTCTTGTGTCTCTGCCTGTACGCCCGCACCTGCACAGTAGCTACCTGCGCAAAATATTCTTAAAAGTCTAAACTACAAGATAAAGCAAAAAACCAATAACCGATTTCTTTGAAATTTTCGAATATGGCATTAAAGTGTTGCTTAATTCTTTACCTTCGGTTAAAAGAGATCTAAAAAAGGAGTTTACAGCTAGTCACCTCCGCGTATTGCCGCGTAAGTGCGGTTAGTGTTTGTTTATTAGTGGCTGTCGCCTTTAATTGTTCTTTTGAATTTTCCTCTTTTCGCATTTTTCGCTGTATCCATGAGTTCGTCGAATTTCCGATTTCTTCTTGCTTTTCGAGGAAAAAGTAAAAGATCGATTGTGATTGACTAGGGTACAAATTCCTGTCGTAGAATTAGGTGGAAGTTCAAACATCCCATACAATAAAAGTATTACCTCAAATGTTTGTGAGGACGTATTTATAACTTTGTTATTTCGTTGGTAGAATATTCCTTGTAATCACTTACACGTTCAATTGGAGTAAAAGTAAAAACTTCTTTTTAAAATTCTTGAAACGACCTTGAGTTAGTTGGTACTCCGAGAGTCTTTTGATGACGCCGGCTGTTTAGCTAACTTTTCCATTAAAAAATTCTTTCCCAAGCGCACAGGGGATTTCTGACATCTTAAAAAGATGTTTATGCTTAGAAAATAACTTTACCAAATTTTGAAAAATTCTTCTTAATTAGTCTGTGGAAAAATTGAAAGGAGATACATCCACATTCAACAAAATTATGTTTGTTACTCAATAGTTCGGTGTTTGAGTGATTTTAATATTTGCATCCTTTAAAAGTCACAAATAACAAAATTTAAATAAGCAACTACTACAACCACTTTGTTTTCTCAATTATTTTTTATATTCTCAATCATGGGCTCATTTGAATTAATCCTATCGTTCAATATACCAATATTGAGTTTAATAACATAACCATAATTATTTTGCGTGTAGTGCAGTTTCTTTTGAATTGTAACGCTAGTGGGAGCAGATTGAAAATTTAAACACGTTTTTCTCGAAATTATGTTCTCAAATTTGATGACCCATATCAATCGATCTTTTTCAAAATTGTTATAAAGAACAAAAACTGAAATTTTTCTTAGTTAAAATCAATGATTTCATTTTGAGCGTCTGCCATTTCCTTAAAATTGTTTTTCCATAAAGCTTCAGTTAAGCACTAGATTAACTATGAAACTAACTAAACATTTTTGGTATTTTATTTTTCGAAAAACCTGTTCCGGGCAGGAGTGGTTACCGTAGAACACAATTGCAAAAACAACCGTCGAGATCCGCGGCTATAACTTCATCAAACGTAAATATCTTTCAACACAACTTACACAGAATATTCGAATAAGGTCAATTAATCAATGTACATAATTCTTAAAACAAAATTTAATAAAACACATAAAAATAAAATCTCTAAAAAACCTCCTATTTTTGCGCTTTCTAACAGAATTAAAAGAGAAAAACAAAATTTCGTTTAAGGGCTGCTATTTTATGAATTGTTAGAAAATTCTGAAAAGCCTTCTTCGTGCCAGTACATTTTCTAAATAGCGACTTTTTTAAATCCTCCGTGCGCTAAAGCCAATCTTTGGGTATTTTAGGGTACTGACAACATGAAATTTCAAGCCGTTGTAAAGCTTATGTGATTACATTTAATTCAGGAATTAGTACTTCAAAAATATTTATCCGCAATTTTAAAGAGGACAATGTTAAGAACCTGAAGATTTTTTTTAGTCTTCACAAATGGGGTCGTATGAAAGCTTTAGGATTATGGGATTAACCAAGTAAGGAGTTATTTCAATAACAATAAATATTTAAATAATTAAATATTAGTGATAGTCTAGAAAAACCTAACCTATCCAATGTTGATTTCTTGTTGATATTTCAGGATTATAAATAAAATCTTTAATACGTTGATTGCCACGCACTTTTTATGGTCCGCGGGCCCCAATTAAATTTCTATTATTCCAACTTTTCATATTACGAGTACGTTCTAGTAAAAAGTTTTAATCGGTGAATAGAGCACATTTTATTTCGCAATATTCTCTATTTATTTATATTTTTAAAATTTACAAAAAAACGAAAAAATAAAACAAGTACTAATAATTTAAAAAATAAGTCGCCGTTGAGGAAACAAACGGTGCCCATTAGTGACCGTGGCAATCAAAATAGTTACATACATTTTAAATTTTTATATACATACAAGCTGTGCCCACAACCGTAAAAACATTAGAAATTTGCTTCAATAAATTGAATTATTCAACGTTGGGCGTTGCTCTTACAAATTTGAGCAGAACTTTGTACAGATTTATTTTATTTTATTTTTTTGTTTCTTGTGGAAGTCTGAATTTTCCTATAAATGCTTCGAGAACTCTGGGACGGGTCGACTTGAAAGGTATCCTAAGGATACATCTCGTAGCATAATCCCTATGCCAAGTTCATTAAAATCCTTTGTAAAATCCACGTAGCTTTTGTGTGATGCGTGCACAACATGACAGACAGACAGAATGTAATCAGTAAGAATATAATCTTTAATACTAAATTTAAAAAATTCGCGATAGAAACAAAACACATAACAATATTAAATAAAATTAAAAGCCCATTAATTAACCGTCATATGCATAAGTTCTTAGAATTGAATCAACGTACTAGTGACGAAGGATTTATTTTTATAATTTTTGAAAAGCAAACGTGACCTGTCCAGAAATTAATTTTTCAAGGAAATTTTGTGACAAAAAAGCAAAGGACCACAATTACTGCGTCGCTGCGAAATTAATGAACGGCTGTGTTCTAAAGAATGACTGAAATTTGTTTATAATAGTGTCTACTCTTCGCACCTAGGGGTCTTCAGCCGGGCGTCTCTTCATCACCCAGTTTGGAGCCCCTTGCGATCCCGGACGCCCTCTGGGTGGCGCAATAAGTGGATCTGGCCCTTTTATCCACCGCCAGGAGCGCAATAAGACCGAATGTGCTCAAGATGCAGGAAATTTATGCAAATGAGACTAGAACTCGGTACTTCCACCGTGCCACCTTGCAGCAGGCCAGAAACACAAAACTTAAGCTCTGTTAGTTTCTTTACAGGTTGCTGCTTCTTGGCACGGAGCGCACTTGTTGCTATCGCGGGCGGGCTCGGGAATGCCGGCAGGAGATGTTTTTATTAGTAGAGCAGCTCGTTTCTTGCAAGGTGCAGCGCAAGATGTCCGCGTGCTGTTACGGCCGGAGGAGTCTTCCTCGTGGCCAGGGCAAACTTGTTACATCAGATTAGGTTGTTAAACAATTGCCAGTGCCCTTGTTCTTGGCTTAAATTTCTCGTTCTAGATTTTTGGCAAGGGAAGTCAGGCCGACTCACAGTGGTCGATTTTGGCAATCTAGGCGCGCAAAGTTAGTAATTAGACACAGCTGAATAAAAACCCATTTATTTAGAAACAATGATATTTTATTGTGTTTGTGGGCTGGAGTTCCGAAAACCGGAACCCTCCGATTGTCTGGACATTGTTTTATGTACTCCCTATTGCTTCAAATGCACATCTCTAGAGGGAGTTTCTGGTGACTAAAACTGGTAGGGGCTGAAAAAAATGCCTTCAACGTGTAGCCACAAAAATTTCGTTTTAAAAATGAAGAAAAATCACATACACAAAAGAGGAAGAAGGAACAATAAATCATAATTAACAAAAATAAATAAATCAATGACAGTAATTATCCCACACCTTCATTTTTGTTAACGTTGAAAATCGCAATTCGTGCTTGCAAACCGCGTGTTGCAACGTAAGTCCAGCCCCCCGATCTCCCACACACCTAAAACATTGAGCGACTGGGCTTACACGCAGTAGGTGATTGGCAAGCACGAAGTGCGATTTTGAAAAAAGAAATATGATGGAGTGGGGTAATTACAGTGATTAATTCATTTATTTTTATTAATTATGATTTATTGTTCCTTCTTTTTCATTTGCGTATATGCAAATAAAATTTTTTTCGGCCCCTTTCGGATTTAGTTGCCAAAAATCCCTTTAGAGATGTAAGAAAAAATTTCCAAGACAATCGGGCGGTTCCGGTTTTCGCAAGTCCAGCCTCGGAGTCCGACTCTGAACTTGAAATGTGTACACCTTCAGAAGCAGGTTGATATAATAACGCTTTCACATCATCCCCAAACTCCTTCACTTTTTGAAATATTGTCTTTCTATGTAGACTTTTTCTTTGAAATTGTTGAAATTAAAGGATCCGATTAGCTTACAAAGAGTTAAATAAATCATGGTTTGGGTACGTGAACATTTTCGAGTGTGACTCTCTGTGTCTTCGAAAATCTGAGGCCTCCTCAGAAAGCAGCAATTTGTAAGACGGCAGTCTGTATGAAGTCTGCTCTTTGAATTAGTATTTTGTGTGCACTCGAAGGCAGTACCGCGAATAATTATTGATATACATTTCAGCTGTTTCTCCAAAATGTTTTCTGGCAGCCTTACATAATTCGTAAGATAACTCCAAAACCTTTGATAAGGTCCCTGCTAACACTTGTTATGGAAGAAGCTATCTCAAATAATATACTTTCTATGTCGTTCGTTCCTTTCGGAGTTGCCCCACAAAGCCACAATTGTGCAATGGCTTCATAGGCTTTTCCATCTATCGTTGTTAATTTAAAACTTAAGTAGTTAATCACGATCATCTTTAGTAGAGCAAGATCTCGTTGGTAGCATTTTTCTATCTGTTCATTAATTTTCTGAACGTCTGCATTTATTAGATCTGATGTTTCTTGTTGAAATATTAGTTTAAGGTGGCGACGGAATCTTGTGGAAAATAGTTTCGGATTTGTCCACAGCACGGAATTTTCTTTAGTTTTTGTCTGAAGTAGTACCAGCGAAAATGATATTCAATGCGTTCTCATAAATTTCTTTGTAGATATCATCACTTATGCCTAATTTGCTTGTAATATTAGAAATAGTAGGTGAATTTTCTCCTTCCGCGTTTCTTGTTGACGCCAAACTGCCAACAATTCTTTAAGATGCAAATGTTTTTAGCACATGACAAAACGACGAATGTGTTAAACGGTTTTTAGAGCTTTTTATTTCTTTTGCTTTCTCAGAATTAGTTTTGTGTGAAATCCGTAAGATAGGCAGCATAACAATTTTGAATTTTTGATTCAACATAATCAACCTTTGAGCGGCCACTTTGGTACTAATCTAATTTACACAATAAATTTTAGTCATCACCCATTAAATCTACAGGTTCCTAAATTAAACTTAATATGGAAGGAATTATGGTTAAGGTGTCAAGTCGACATCAATTTGGGTATCGATGGACCCTTGACTTTCGCAGAGGAGTGGTAAACTTCTTCAATCGTTAAAATCAAAAAACGCAAATTTGAGTTTATGATTTCTTCTTCTACGCGCACACCAAGAAATTGTTCAAATTTCACGAGAATTCCATAACCACATCACAATTGTAGTAAATACAATGTCTCAAAAATGGTGTAATTTTCTTGAATTATCTTCGACTGTGGGCAAAAGTTTGAAGCTAGGCCACCAGAAATTGTAGACTCGAGTAAAAATGAACGGTGGCCGTACAACAGTCGAACAACGGTCCCTCAGCCGTTACAAAGGCATACAACGGCCGTACAGAGTCCAGATCATTCTTGAAAAACTGTACTGGTCGTACGCATAGGCATAAGGTGGTCAAACTTCGGCCGTTTGAATTGATAACGAGCACGGGTGCGCCGCTTCGCAGAGCTCGGCTCAAATAGCGCTCTGGGTCATCGCTCTTTTTCTCGTTTTTGGACTATTGCCGTTCTCTATAGAGTCGACCCTTCTAATTGGCCCAACTGAGGACGTTCCCGGTCAGCCAAAAGCAGGCTTATTTTCTTTCTGCGGGTATTGAGCTCTCGTTTCTTGCTCGCTGCGAGGAAAGTTTTCGTTCCTTCTTGATCTGGCCGTAAAAGAAGTTGGATGTACCCGGATAAAAATTTGAGTATTTGAAGTGAGGTCGTACCACGGCCGTGCAACGTCGCCGTTTAAAGGTTTTGCTCGGGCGTACAGCGGTCAAACACCGGCCGTTTGGAGGAAAATCTCGGCCTTACAAAATTTCATTACGGCTATATGATGAACGTTTTCTACTGTACCACTGTGGTACGACATCGCTTTAATTATTCGATATTTTTACTCGGGTAAAAAAATAATATTCTTGCACAGCGTTTAGGTATTTTAAAGAAGTTTTTCTCAAAATTACTTTCTAGAGTGGGTGACCAAAATTTCATAGACTATTGTATCGATTTATTTCAAATTTTGTTTACATTTTCTATACAAAAGATACTATACTTGAACAAAGGAATTTGAACTATACATAGTCATTAATTTCAGATAATTCAATCGAGGCAAAAGTAATCACCGAAAAGCATATTTGTTTTAAATTTATCTTCTAAAATTGCTATACCTTACATAATTTTTAAGATTGATCAATGATTTTGAAATAAAAATCTTAAGAATCACGCTTTTCCCCTCCCTGGCTAAGTAACAAAGAAAGTCGTATACGTAGATAAGAACAGACTTTGACTGGTCACAACTAAAACGTTTCCATTGAGATGTTACTAGAGATTGGTAGTTAACCACCATTAGTAAAATTTTTAAAGCAATCCAATCTTTTGCAAACGTGTAATTGAATAGTCAAAAGCTCAAATTTGTGATTTAAAAATATAAAAATACTCGAAATAGTTTAATTATATTTGTGCAACTGGTTAAAAACATAGCTTAGAATTAAAAGGTGATGTTTCAACTTATTGTTTATAAAACACATTCTTCGTATTTAAGAATTTCGAGCCACGTTATATCATTTTCCTTTAACATTTTTATTTCATTTTGCATTTCAAACGTTCTACGTCCATGGGCCTAATATTTAACTGAGTTACACGTAACTAACCCCTTAAATGGAAATGACGAATCTCGCATGCCTACATTTTCTGTGCCAAACTCGACCTTGACAGACGACGCCCGCTGCATATTTAAATATTTAAAAACCATATAACTCTACTCTAATAATACTAACACTCAGCATTAATTGAGCCCTTTATTTTGAAAATGGCCCAAGTCCATTTAATCGTAGTTCAAGATATTTAATGGCTTGCGTTTTAATAAATATGAAAATATAGGTAACAGATGACTTGAAAGTATAATGCTTCTGTCTTGCTAAAGGTATGTATTTTACGCGCCCAATCACTATGAAAAGTAGAGTTTAAGGATAATACGTTTTTGATGATTGTAAATAGACTAAAACTACTTTCAGAATTAATGATATAATTTTTCATGCATTGATTTAAAGCATTTTATGCGGTTCATTCCATCTTTCCAGTGGCAGGTATTTTTTAACCTTATAAAATCCGCGTCTCTATTGGCTTAGTCAAAATGTAATCCCCTTGTTTAATTTCATTTAGAATTGTTATTTTTTCGACAACTATTTTGATTTTGTAATGTGAAATTCGTATTATTTAAGAAATCATTATTTGATACAATCCAAGACTGGTACTTTAATAGTCTCCTTATTGCAATAAAATTGTAATGTCTGTCTGAACATTCGATGTTTTGCTTTGGTATTAAAAGGACTAAAGAATTTTTAGAATCCTTGTCTGTCTGTCTGATTGTTTGTTGCGAGTTGGCCCTTAAATGATAATCCTTTTAAATAACATATTTATAACTACTAATAAAATAGATATTTAAGGAACTTTGTTTTATCAAAATCCGATGACTAGAAACGGAGATACAACTTGACTTCTCTGCTATTGTCTGCTCTCATACGCGCGAAAGGTCTTGCTAATTCGTTTGGTGAATTTTGTAGAGGATTTTAAAGTCTGTTTGTTGGAATGTAACATGTCGCGTTGTTCGTAGTGTTTCGTGCATAACTTGCGCAGTAATATTAGGTAATCTGTGACATAACTTGAAATGATAGTGTAAAACTCGATCAAACACAATCAATTTCTACCTTATGGTTCAGAGCATAAATATAATAAAAAATCGTAGGTTAAGTAGAAAGTGATTTTTCTTCTCCCCCTCAAAAAGATCCAAAAAAATCGCAAAAATCCCAATTTTAGCGATGAGTTTGGATCACTAAAAGGGTTGAAAAAATAACGACCATTTTGATGAAAGTAAAATGAAATTTATTCCTTTACATATCTTGGTATTTTCACACTTTTAATTAATTTATTAATCTATTGTACGCGGCTCATGAACAGGTCAAAAATGAAAAACAGAATGCATGGGCATTCATGGGCAAAGAACTTTTGGAAAACCCATTTAACCCATTTTTAAACAACTATAACATCTTTACGTTTTTGTTTTTAGTTTTGATTGCCAACCCTATTACAAGCCCACTTTGATTCATTTTTGTATAAAATGCAAAGTCCAAGTGTACGAAGTCGCGGGCCCAGTTAGTAAAGAATAAATAAGTAGAGTTCTTATCTAAAACAGCTCAATTATGTTTGACGTCAATAATACTAAAATCGGCGCATAGAGTTGCATTAAAATTAAATAGTCCGCGTGCGCACGTTTCTTTGAAAATAAGTCGAATGATAAAGGATTAATTAACTGGCGGTTGGCCAAGATGATTTGCTTGCTGCGGCTTCTTCTCTGTTCGTAAACAAAATTTGGTCCACGATTTATAATAAATCAGAAATTTTATGGAACACTTAAGTTCTGGGAACGATTGCCGATTTGGTCGTCCAGCAACCTGGGAATGGCCCGCATAACGCACAGGCCCTCCTTCATACATATAGACGCATAACCCAACCAGCTAGTTATGTGTGAATCCAGACCCAGATCCAGAATCGCTGGCCAGTGTTATTATTTGTGCTGTTTTTAGAGGCAGTAAATTTCATCCAGTCACTTTCAGGGATCTTGGCTTATTGCGAATTAACAAATCATTTAAGACGCCTGGCTTCCTGTGGATGTTGCTTTATGGCCAAATGAAATTTATCGCATTCAAATTTATCCCTCTATAAAATTTATACGACCGCATCGAGGAGCGTTAAGTTGCAGTTTATGCGGGTGAAGCGGAGGGCACACCACTGTAATAAAGACATAAGTCATTGCAGAATCTCATGCCCCTGAGCCCCAAGGAACTTGGTAGGCTGTTTATTATATTACTCAAAATATTGCAAGAGAATTTTATTCGATCCGCAAATTGTTGCGTTTGCGATTTAATTAACTCTGGTCTCAAGTAATTCATGAAATGCGATGTCAGGAGCTGAATTTTGTCGTAATTTAAAATCTGTACAGTAAAACTGTGAGGAGTTTTTGAGGGCTACAGATGTTTTAATATGCCAGTAAACAGGAGTAAGTGTTTAGTAAGATGTACAATAGATAAAGTATATATATACGTGTAATACACACTTAACAAATAAGTTTTGAAATAAAAGCCTGGCATTGTTTCGATTTCGCACTAGAAAAACAGAGTAACAACAGTCTTCTTGGTATTGATGATTACCAATTAAGGTTTATTACCATCGAGGTTATATCACAATTCAATGCATATCAAAATACATAAGCAAATAACTCAATGTACGGGTGTGAAAACAGCGTTGATCCAAATGATCTGAATTTAGCTGCAGCTGAAGCAGCACATATTCTTATATTCTTGAAAAGTGGGTAAATGCGTCACTTTAATAAGAAAATTTGATCGCGAAAATCCTGTGTTTTGATATAAAGTTTACTTAAAGTAAACATTTCCAAATCTACCAAATTTCTCACTAATCACTTCTAGTAGTATTACCACCACAATGCCAATGAAATGGGTAAACCACTACCACTAAAATTTCAGGGGCAGCGTATTTCAATATCATCACCACTAATTGCTCAGTGGTAGTGGAATTTTTCCCTACTACAATTAAATTAAAAGTAATGAAAAACGTAAAAATGGTGGACGCTCGCCAACTCTGTTGGAAGTATTGAATAAAATATGATATTCTGAAATTATGAGGAGTACTTTTGAGCTACCCTGTGGATAGTTTTCGATGGGACAAACAACTTTTATAAACGGTCACATTTATTTGAGATATAATTTTCTTCCGATTACTTTATTAAATCTTTTGTATATTTGCAAGCTTATTAATTTATTTAAGCAATAAAAAACTATAGAAAATAATAAAACAATAAATTTTTGAAATTTCCGTTTGTTACATATTAAGAAATTTCTTGTCTGCAACTAGACTTTTTCCTCGCATTCGTGTTTTATTTAAAAAGGAGCGAACATAATCCTTTTTGCTGTTAAAAAAGCAATGGTAATTTAACTGGAAAATCCAATTTAATCACTTCATATACTAAACAAGTAAAAATAACTGTGAAATTTTATATTATCTTATCTTTTAATAAATTCTTAGCTCTAGCATTAACATATTAAAATGGTGGTATATGGTTCACCTCAAGTTGAGTTCCATGTATTTCGTACCTTATCATAAAAAAAGTCGTTCAGCTCTAGCAGTAATAACTTTATGACTAATACCTTTAAGGGGATGTCTTGTAATTTGTTAATAACAAGACAAAAATAGCAAAAATTGCTCTTCTGTAGTTTCTTGGGGTAGACTTAAATTGGCTTGGGTCCAGAATGTAAATAAAAAAAGGCATGGAAGACATTTCGGGTACATGTAGTTTCTCCTGTGTTTTTCGATTTACGAGTAACAAAAAAGTGAATACAATGACACCGGCTTACGAGATGAGTTTAGAAGATAATCTCCAATTCCCGAGAATGAAAGGTCTCTGGAAGCAGCTTAGTGGATCCTTAAGACTCGTCGTAAACTGATTTGAAATACTCCTCTACTCGTACCTCCGATCCCAGCAAAGAACATTAAGAGAAGGTCAGCAGTGCCAGGGCCGGCATATTAGTTACCTTTCATTTCGAAGTCAGTGAGGCAAGCATTTTTCCGTGCTTAACCTCCTTTCAGAACTACTTTATACCATTTTTGCCCGTTTGGCTCCCAAGGCGGACATTTCTCAAGTCCGAGTGGTCGGTCAAAGGCACAAAGAGTAAATAGAATTTGCTTGGTCTCAATGCAAACTGCAGCCAAACTGACGCAAGGAGGATTTCCCATTTTTTGTTTTCTTTTTTGTGCAGCGTCGCCGTTTGTCCTGTGGTCGGTTTCAAAAAGAAGTTTTCAATTTCTTCCAAAAGCCGTGTCTTTATGGCCCTGTCAGAAATCTTAAGATTAATTGCTTTTCACTTTGTTCCAGCACCGTGCATTCTCTGTTCACTGTTCGAATGGAGAGAAACTGCAGACAGCTTGTCAAGACTATTAATGGACTTGATGGTAGTGATACTTTAATGATTATTAGCGATAAATCCTTTTAGTAACTTTTGACTAAACTGTTTCTATGCATTTCCCTTCATAAATCGTCATAAATCGTTCTTAATGCACGATGGTATTCCGACTAATTTCTACTACGAATATTTTATTGTTCTTAGCTTCTCCAACATTTCCGACTGATTGAAGTAGTCCATTATTAAGCCTTCACTAGCGGAGATTCATTCTCCACACGTTATAGTCAAGTTCTTCGTGGATACACGTTTCGACCATACGTTTTTTAACCTTTTATTTTAATCATGTATACATAGTGATTATTTCATAGCACTAGAATTTCGAAATTCATTGATCTATAATATTGCTAGTTCACAGGGCCAAGGTGTTGTTTTCTTTTTTAAAATGTCTACTCTAGGGAAACCATCTCGTATGAAAACGGAGTAAAATGGATATAAATCATATAAATAATAAATATTTCGAAAAATTAAAAAAACTTTAGAGTTACAGACTATAGCTACAACATTATTTATCATGAATATTCTTATTTACCCGACTGCAAAAGCAAATTATTTCGTGGCATCCAAACGGCTAGATGGATTGTGATAAAAGAGGTGTCATTAGATTCGTCTTAATCCTGCGAGTGACAGGATGTATGAAGTGTCAAGAAATATAACATGGCGGTTCAAAGTTTAAAGAAAACCGCTTCCTGAGAAATGAAATAGAAATCAATGCATACTGAATACAAGGTAGACAAAGTGCACAAAGGTGTCCTGAGACGACTCCTTCGATCCCCGCAGTCGGTTTTTTGATGTTTTTAATTTATATTATCTTGTTTCAGCCTGATTCATAATTGTTCAAGTTATGATGTAAGCAATGAGGCAGTATTTTTTCTGGTGCAGTTGATGATGTGATATGTTTTATAAATAATGTGCGATACTAATTTTTATTATTTTCAATCATTATACCAATGAAAAAATCTAAAAATCTATGCCTTAATTCCATTTAGATCGTTTTAATGATTGCAATTGACAGAAAACAAACTTCTACATTTATAATAGTCTATAATTTGAATAATAGCCATTTTTAATGCTCAGCTGGTTAAAATATGTATAGCATATTATTTTTTTAACCTTCTTGTGAATGCATTATTCTGTCGCGGATGTCCTCTTATACAAATTCTCTCAAATGGTGCATTAAAGTGGTTGTCTTGTTTCCACTTTAACACTTTAATTTTGCCATAAATTTTAAAGGCAATTAGGCCTCAGAAAATTCCCTCGCTGCCTCGGTATTTACGCAATCATTTTTAATGTAAAAGAAAAAGTGTTCACCCCTTCCAGTCTTTTGTTCCATTCTCCACTTTTGATTTATTAATGTGCTTTCTCCTGGATGTAAAAAGAACAAGTTAAAGTAAAAAATATAAATCATTTGGAGGATTCAGGTGGTCCGAAGTAAAAGCCACGAAATTACAGATAATGCATTTCCAAAGGGAGTTCCCTGTTCTCTCTCCGCAGTGGATGGAGGTAAGCTGACCATATCCGGGATTACCACAAGACGAAAAATAATCTTCTAGGATGAGTTGGGAACAGCAAGCAATCAGTCTAACAAGCTACCGCCAAAGAGGGTGTAGGTGGAGATTTAAAGATACCTTCAGATTAATTACAAATACTGCTTAGCACGCAATCAGTGGATGGCTCTGGGATACAGGGATGAGACTTTCCCACTTATTCTCTGATGACTCCAGAAGAAATACCGTCGTAACAAGACTTTTGCAAGTCGGAAATATTTCAATTAAGGCTCCTCGCTTTGTTCTGTCTTCAGCGTTGGGACTTCCTGCAACTGATAAGGAGGAAATAAATACCGTCGAATATCCTGATGCAACTCTGCTCTGTGCGAATATTTGAATACTTTCTTGAACTCACTTTATTGATAAAAAAAATTTTCCAATAGATTGCGAATTTAAAAACAAGTTATTCTATTGTAAATTTGTTATTGTGTAAAAAAAGTAGCTGTGACTGCGACTTCGCACGCGTAGATATCACATTTTATGAAAAATGGAATCAAAACAGCTTTGGACATTTTTTAATTTTATTTATAAAAGTAAGAAACTACTCCTTACAAATTTTCTTTGTAAATAATGTTGTTGTTGATGTTTTTCCTTCTGTAGCTAAAATATATTGACTATAGACAAACTCGCGCTGCAAATATACGGCAGCTCGAGTCCGAGCGTGGCACTCTCAATCAGCTGCTCACCGAGAATCACGCACTTCAGCAGTTTTAGAGGCCCGAGATGCACTCATTTCTTTAGCAGATTTTGAGTAATAAGAAAGATTACATTTCATTCCCGAAGTCATATTTTTTCTAACTTTTCACAATCCAATGTTGATGGCCTAACAACTCCTGGTTTGTAATAAAAACTATCCAAGATGTTGTAGGGGGCGATCGAAGAATTAAACTAATGTTATTGAGGCAACGTGTATTTGGAGACTGACTCGAGGAGTTACCGAGAGTGATCAGTAGAACGATCGCTCCTACAATAGCGGATTTTGATATGATGTGATCAATGTTACCAGTGAGGACTTAGAGGGATAAAAATAGAAAAGTAATTACGCGAATTGTTTTCACTGAGATAAACTCTTACACTATTGACCGGAGTCATAAGCTACTACTGTGTTAAAATTCATCAAAATTCGTCCAGTAGCTTTTTGATTCAAGCACAGAAAAAATTGTATGTGCATACGCATTGATTTCTATTTTATTTTTTGCAGGGAAATTTTCTCTAATGAATGAATATCTTTAATATTTCGACCCCCATGAGGAATATCGTGAGAATTCTATTTGAAGATTATGACTAAGACTCTAGGGTATAGAACAGCAAAGTTTTATTAAAATCTGTCCAGTGGTTTTTGTGTGATGCGCTCACAGGCACGACCCTAGTTATAATTTTCTTATATGTATAAGTTTTAAAGCGATTGAAACTGTGATACAATTTTTAATTTGCTGTCCCAACCAAACGAAAATCAGACATATTTTTTTCCAGAGTTTCGTAGTTCCCTGGGAATGCTTTGAATTCGTTGCATTCATTGGTCATGCAGCGTGTCCCCTTCAATTTCTGAAAGGTTGTATTAAAAATCGGAAAGAATTCTGGTATATACGGTCAATTAAAACGAAGTCTTATTTACACATCCAATGTTTAACGATAAAAATAATGTTTGTTTGTGCATGCAGCACACAAGAAGTATTGAGTATTTGGTGACACTATTTCTATAGTTCCACAGTTTTGTTTTCGGATCAACATCTACGCCTATTGCTATTACGCTACGCCACAAAATTCGCGAAGTGCAGCACGTGAAACATGACAAACGAGCTACTTTGCATTTGCCAAAAAGAATAGCTGTAGTGCATTTTCTCTACGCTACCATTAATCCGCTTTGGCACTTTTCTAAGAGATGTTAGTATGAAATGTTTTGTGACTTGAAAATATTATGGCCTGAAATATAAGATCAATTATATTTAAACTGGAAGTCATTTTTCGAAAAGTTTACTTTTTAGGACAAAAATTATTAAATTTTTAGTAGACATTAACCTACTTTATTTAAACATTAAAAATAACAGCACATTTATATTTTATATTGAACTTGGGTACAGAGACACCTTTCTTGGGTATAAATGATAGAAAATCCCATCGATTTGTTTTCGTAGGACAGTAAACTTCTTGCAAATCAAGTACTTTAAAGGTAATATAATGAACAGTTTTAATACCAGATTCTAAAAGGAAAGATTCACATTAAAACATGCAAACTTGATGCTTTTAAAAATATATGGAAAAGGTTTCATTCAATTAATGATCAATTTGAAGATTTCCGCAAATTATATACCCTTTCCTATTTAAATGAAAAGTTAACATAAGCAAGGGATATTCAGATGGAACTTTTAAAAATATTAATTTAAATTTTGCCTACAGTGAAAAGCGATACATTTTTATTATATAGTGTGACAATGCATTTGTTGCTGTAGTATAATTATTACTACTTTTATATTCTTGTTTTCGACAACTAGTGAGCGACGAAAGAAAGAATAAAGAACTTTTTTCGGCTTGTGTTTCTGCCTCCACCTTCCAGAAAAATGTTTTACAAATTTTTAGTGAAAAAATTGACTTTTCGTAACATTCATAGACAAATTTTAGGGTGAATGTTAAAACGCACCTTCCCATTATCCATAAAATCAGCCTTGAAGTTCATCTAAAATTATTTAATGTATCTTTTAAAGGTGCTCAGGTGCTAAATCAGTTTCGCTAAGAATTTTTGAGTGGCATTCAATATTTTCGCATTCAGCAGCAAGATCAAGAGCCCTCGTGCATTGTCAGAAGTGACAAAAGAGCTCAAATAAAAGGTTTTTAAAAAGACTCCCAGGCGAGACACACTTCCCGGGAATTGAAGAACGTCCCTGGGTAAGAGGATGTCAATGTTGATGGTTGTGCACTTCGAGGGCCCAAGTGAGATTTTTATTTATGGATTTTTTTTTTCAATTATTTGCTTTCAATTTCTCTTCCTTGAGTACATTCGCACGCTGCTCATTCAAGGTATTATGAACACACCAGGTACACCAGGTACACCAGGTACACCAGGTAGACTCAATCTCACCGGGAACAATCATTATCAAGTATTTTCGGGTGAGCTCGAAGTTATTTATTTTCCATTTTCAATTCCCCCTGAACCGAGAATTTTGGTTTACAGGCAACTTGAATAAAGAACATACCATGCTCATTATCAAACCCTGCCATTGGGAATCTCTTCAAATGGGATATGTTTCCTTTTGATCAATTCCTGATATTTTCGTCATTAGTGAAACGTTTGCACTGCATCAAACGTCAATTAGCGATATGTCAAGTCGAACTGATTTTCCTTTTGAAGTAGGCAGGTGTCACTCATTTCCCAGGTAGGCAGGCGATGATATGTATCCATATTGCCGTATGGATCACATCGCTATTACTTATATGTCCGAATATTTTTTAAATAACAATATTCAGTTTTTAAGTTGTATTTTATTAATAAAAGCTATTATTTTTTGTTTCTAGAAAATGTCAGTGATAATACCTACAATAGTAAAATGAATAATGGCCCATTAATTTGAGAAGTTTAAATAATGTCTTTATGCGTCGTCAGTACATAGCAGAATATTCGAGGAATACAAACGAGCGGCGAAATGTCGCCACAACCTACAATATTGGGGATCAATGGCAAATATCTAAATTAAAGAGTATCTCCAAGATAGTAAATAGCTCCAAGGTGAGATCTTAACCAAGGTTTCTAATTTTCTTATAACTACTTTTCATTCAGTGTAAGTTGCCGTGCATATGTTTGTAGAATACAAAACTCAATAGTGGCTTTCACAGGATTTTTTGGGAAACTATTCAAAGCAAGAAAATAGGTCATTTAGACTAGTACTCTGAAAAAATTTTTCTGAACAAAAAAGCCCTGTTTTCCTCTAATTTCTTCCCAACACTAAACATTTCCACCATACTTTTACTTTAATCGAACATTTCTAGATTTTTACATTTTTTAAGAGCTAGTGAGTTTCAACCTCCGAACTCAGGCATAAAAGACGATGGTTCACCACGATATCAAATTATTCTGATACCCGTACTTTTTGCTTACTGAAATTAACACCAGTAACAGAACCAGAATTGATACTTTATAGCAAATGTTATATTATAGCCTTATGGTCTCAAACGTTGTCCGACATCATAATTACGGGATAATAATAAATAAAATAGTAAGGAATAAAGGTTTTAAAAAAATGCATAATTCCGACTAAATTTAATATTTATGTATAAAATATTTCCATTTCTTAATTGGTTTCATTAAATAAAAGGTATCATACATTTGCTGAAGTTCAACTATCTACAGAAACAGGTTTGCGTGAAAGGCAATCTTTATGTCTTTATTTTTATGTTGATGCTCACGCAGATTAAAACAGAATTTTGAACTGTCTGTACTATTAACAGATTTTAAAGTATTTAACAATGTTTTTTGCGTATTTTGTAACTTAAATCTAAATAAATAAATCTGTAGGTAAACCATGATTTTAAAAAAATTATTTTCGAAAATTTATCCTGTAATATGATTCTCTCTAGAATTTATAATGTCTTTGCCAAGTAAGAAATAAGCTATTTCACTGAAAAATTATATTTTATTTTATATTTCACAAAGGTGGGACGTGTGCAACCCGAGCTGGAGCGAAGAGTTTAAGTGATATTTTATTAAACGTTGGGCTTTATTTGGTTTTCTTACCTTACTTAGATGGGGTTTTAAACAAAGTCAGCATTTGTAGATTTTGTAGAAATGCAAAGTCATATAAATTTGGAGAACAATAAGACAAATCCAAAAGTACTCTCCATCTATGCGAGGAACCCTATTAAAATGTTGCAAGTATCGCCTGGATCTATTTATTTATTGTTGATTCTTTTTCTGGCATTGCTTTGTTTATGCCACAGAACAACCACGATGCAGTCAGTCGGGTTTCGAAATAGAACCAATTATTTCAGCTGAGAGTAACAAACCACTTCCACTTCAATATTTGTGAAAGACGTATAACTCTGATCACTGCATCACTCGACACTCAGGCTAAGAAACCGTGACAGCATTACTTTCACTTCTCCGAAGAACAACCTCTTAACCTTTCCTTGCAGAAATTTGTGCTCGCTGGAAAATGAACCAGAATCGATCGCGACGCTTAACGAAGCCGGCTTCCCGGGCAAACATCTGTCGGTGATATTTTGCTAAATTTCGCGCTGTGATTGGGTTCTTAACCATAGGAACGGGAAAACCGTAGGGCTAATAAAGCGAGCAATAGCGCGATTTGCTGCAAGTAAGCGAGTTCTGCAACTGTGCCTGCGCTAACTAAGCTGGAGTCCGCGGCACATCCGCCGAAGCCCGTCTTAACTTGTCACGGAGTGTCGGACGAAGATTTTGCGGGGGAAGGGAACCGACGGCGTAGAACAAGTTCTCATTTCTACTTCTTTTGTCGACGTGTTTAACCCGATGCCACGTCTTATTACAGGAAACTTTCCCGGTAAATTCTGATATGACGGTGTACATTCAGATTCAGCTGAAATTGCACGATCTGTAGCTACGCTGAAGACGGTGCAAGTGGCCAGAAGACTATTCGTGGAAAACAGCGCCATGTTAAAAAGGCGATTCATGGATCCTCGTCATAGGGTACAGATTATTCTTAAGATGCTGGGGGATCGAGTTCTTGTATTTGCTTACGAGAATGCACTAGCACGGTGCTGGCTAGACACTTTCTGGATAAATTTATGGGATAGCTATTGCTGTCTATGCGTTAGGGTTTCCACTAGGTCCCAGTCCCAACCGTAACGCATAACGTAATTAATGGGGCGCTTTTTTGGGTGCACTTTTTTTTATTGAATGAATTACAGCCCATTAGCTGGCTGTAATAAAATTAAGTCGATCTCTTTTCGGGCTCCCAGGAAATGGTCTGAAACGAAGTGTCAAAAGACCCATTTCCTGGATTGCATGGAGCTCGATCCAGATATCTTGAGATTTATACATTCACCAGCTGCATGATGACTGCATGAAACTTTATTGTTCCAACCGCCAAGACGGTTTTAATTATACACAGAAAAAAGAAACAATTTTGTAATTCTAATGAAGTCGGAAGCACAGTGAAGACTTTATCTAAATACACGTATCATCTTTTGTTGAAACTATGAGAATGTGTATTGTCTTTCAAATTAATTAATAATCAAAAGAATAACTGCATAGTTTTTACACTAAAAAAAATGTAGTAAATCATATATGTATGTGCATAACATTTTTTCCATATAATATTCGGATATAAAAATCAAAATATCATTACTAAGAGCTTTTAAGATCATTTTTATTATATGCAATATTACTTTGACAAAAATAATGCAAAATTAATAATTTTCTATGCATTCTAATAATTTACAATTTATTTAATTTATTATTTATGTACCTAGGTATATGGGCTTTCATATTAAAAAATATTATTACGACAAAGATCTTATTTTATTTCTAGTAGTATTATTTTTTTAAAGCTTAATAACACAGCTCAATATAATGCCACATACACCCCGCGTCAAAATTATAGCACAACTATGAATTTCACTGTTTTCTCAAGACGGGTGATCCGAACGAACTGCTTCTAATGATAAACAGAATCAGGATGTGAAATAAGGTTTTTACTAAAGTTTTTAAAAAAATTATTATTATGTTACTACGCAGAATTACGTTGCTTCAATTAGAAATAATTCCCATTAAATCCTCTCATTTTTTCAGAAACGACAGTTGTGTCTTAATCTTAAAAGCAATCCGTGTTAAAGAGTTTTATATTACAGTACACATTTTAGTACCTGATAATCAATTCAGTCCTTGTTTTCATATTATGTAAAAGTTTCATCTGAGCCAGAAAGTTCACAGATAAGAAGAAATACACAAATCCTATGGATATTTTATGTAAACCTGTTCCTACTGCGACCGATTAAAATGGTATACAGGTATATATAAAACAATTTAAATCACTATATTATTTACAATTGAATACAAACAGCAATGAATTGACACTCATGTCCATAAAAGTGTAAATGGAGTCTTGGGATTGGCCAACCAGACCCCAATTATATTAAAAATAAACACAAATTGCTTTAATCAAATCAACTAACGACTGTTACAACTCTTCACTTACTTTCACAATCATGCAAACTCCAATTTTTTACAACATAAAACAACAGTAAAAATGCGGGTACCACCGAATATACTTGTAACCAATGGTTAAAACTTCTTTTTTAACATCGTAATTATGGTAAAGATTTGAATGATAAATGTAAATGAAAGTTTTCCAATCCTGGGTTTAGGAAATTGCAATTTACTTTCTGTCCCATTATCAGGATTTTCTTACACTTTTATAATGATATTACATAATTTTCTTTATATGGTGATTATATAACTCTATAAAAGTTCCTATATGCAAAATTGTCCAAAAGAATGTCTCAAAAAATGCTAAAGTTAAAAATAACGAAACTTTAATTTAATCTTGGCGAAAAATTAAAAACATTTACAAAAACACGTGAAAGTAATTATGCACAGCGACACTTTTATTTAATGTTACATAAAATTCTACACTTGCAAAGCAATAATAAATAACGTTAGATGACATAAGCGCTTTTTAAGTTTTTATATCTATTGCAATAAACAGAAAAGTATAAAACTGTGGATATTTTGGTTAACTTTGCGTGAACATGCAGGCAAGGAGGACTGAAGTTGGTGTGAAACTTGATTCATATCGTAGCAATTATTTTGTCCCGTCGAAAAAATGAGAATTTTAGTTTTTAAATTGACATTAGAGTCAGTTTATAAAGGTAAGGCATATAAAAGCAAACTTTTATGAAATATAAAAAGATAATTAGGGAAATATGCATCTCTATGAAATAAAGCAACCATCATTTTGGTACACGTATCCGAAGAGGTTTGATGGGATCTAAAAGTTTTGGCCGAAGAAAGATTTCTGTAATTTCTAACTCGTTATGTATTCACTTCTTCACTGAATTTTGTGTGTATATACATATTTAAGAAGTTCACCAAGAAACTACTTTTTGTCTTGGAAACTTCGCAGTATAAAAGACTTGAAAAGCCTCAGTTACCAATTTTGTGTGGAATTGAATGTAGTGTTTATGTATTGCGATATGTATTCAATATCCAATACATAAATTTGGCGAAATACATCTTTTTGATGCAAAGCATAGTAGTTTTCCAAAAGTCAGCTTAATTCACTGTCCGAAACAAATACGCAATCGAAATTCCATTAGAATAAAACGAAACCTTCTATTCAGCCCAGGCATCTGCAGATTCTTCTCTATCAGTCTTGAAAAAGTAATCAAGTGGTCAAGTAGCCGAAAGGGATTTAGGCAAAAAGTTTTGAACATATCTTTCCTAAGGCATGAATAAAATTCAAGAAGTCCGCTGTCTTTGAACTCGGCCGCTGTGTTGACCTGTTCAATTAATACCGAAACGACATCTTCTGCCACTACCTTAAGACGGGTTATTACACCGTCGTGGTCAGGATGTGGATAGTATTAAATTTCCCAGGCTTTTCGGTGAATCCTTACCCCAATGGCTTCCAAATCCGCGGATCTCAAGTTACACGGGTCGTGGTAGAGGTTTCTATTTACACTTTTTTTACGCTTTTTTCGCCTTTTTAATCTCCACACTTTTTGCAGACAGGTACAGTTGTACACTTGTAGCTGATTAAATGGCGTGCAGTTTTATGGCGAAGGTATTGAGACCAGAAAAGGAAAACCGCCACCATGCAGTTTTGTGTAGGCTGCCGACAGAACCTGAACAAATGTTATTGACTTTTTTCTACCGCATGTCATAAAATAATGACAAGCAATTAACTCCAGGTGGTTTCTTCTTGTCTTACATGTCTGGCATAGGAGTTCGTTGTGTTCGTATTTCGGGTTGTGGCTTATTATAGCATACCAAGAGATTCAGAATCATTTGGAAACCTGCGTGTACTAGGCGATCATTAAAACAGCAATTCACCTTATGAATGTAATGAATCATGTGATGTGAGAAATCCTTTTACGAACATTAAAAAATAGTAGGTGAGTAAGCCCAAACTGTGGGAGTACATTTTATAGCATATTAAACACACCTTATTCCCTCTTAAAAAGATACATTTATAAAAGCAAGCTCCACAATCTTTTGTATTGAAATGAGGTAAGTATGTAAATTTTACCACACTATCCAAATTTTAGTAGATTTTGCAATAATATATTGATCAAATTCTCCTTGTCTATAAGGTGGTTCCTGACGGCGGTTTGCCTAAATTCCTTTGAGTTAGGTTTATTTTTGGAGTCGACTAAACATTTAATTTCTACCTCGGATTTTGTACACTCTTCGTAATAACGAATATATTGTAACTCAAGCTTGAACACAACTTTTATACCTTGTTGAAGTGAATACAGACATAAAACGAATTGAGCAGTATATACGCATTTTTTATGGGATATTTTTCTATCATAGGATTCGTAATCTGCACAGAGGTACATACGGTGGTTCTCGGAGTCTGTTTATGATTCTTGGTTTCATGGTTAAGAGAGTTTCAAATAGATTGTTTCAATATGGAATTTAAATTTTTTCATTTGAAGTTCTTAAAGATTCAAGTGAAGTGAATTTTACCTTGATTAGTCTCATTCCTGAGAAGATTGCTAAACACATTTATATGACAAACCTAACCCTGTGAAGGTAAATTCTGTACTACAACATTGGATAAGTTTCTTCTTCAAACAGAGAAAAATCACCAAAAATTGTTAAATTTGGCAAATTATAACACGTAAACGCATATAGAAATTGGAAATGCGCTGCTTTTTTTGAAATCAGTTAGAAGTACTACAAAGTAAGTAACAAAAATAAGAATATGAGTCAGATCAAAGAGGCTTCTAAGAGTGTGGTGGTTGCAAAATATATTGCTTGGGCTGTGGGATTTAAATTCGCTTAAACCCATAAGCCTTGATTTAGTTTTGACCTTTTAGCAGCTTAAGTAGATTCTTTACTACTGGCTGTAGGTTTACCTATAGTCAGTCTAATTCGAATCATAATGCGCATAGGATGGGCTCATCAGTCCCTTGGTCGAATTTGGGGGCTTATTTACACCACTCATGTATTTATGATATTGTTCACACCCGTTGCCAATAAATTTCCATAAGCACTGTGGATCTTGCGAGGAGTGAGGGAAGGCTATTTAGAGCAGCTGAGGTTTGGGGACCCTAGTGGAAATATTCGATCTTCTCCTTGGCAAACGCAAGTCGGCGTTAGACGTATAAAGAAAGTGAAAAGAAATAGTGATGAGTTGTAAGTTTGTATGTAAAGCAGGGTCCGTGAAGGTCACGGGGAAGTGCTTTGTGGCATGATATCTTTGCCTTTTTCCATGTTCTTGCTGCCATGAATTTTCTATTTTAGACAGTCGCCTAATTTATGGGGGAATCGAAGTAATTTTTGTTCGTGGAACAGCTGGCGATTATTGTTCCCCGCTGTGCCTTCCATTAGGCTTCAAAGTTGCCTTATAATGCTTTCGTGGGAGGGCGTGAAATAAATTTCTTTTCAATGAAGTTGTGTTTATGGCGACGAATAATTCCTCAAATTAAAGCAACTGCTCCACTGATGCGGGAAAGTGGGAAATTTCCCTTCAGACCACTAGTGTCTTCGGCTGAGCAAAAGCCAAATAAAAACAAGTCCGAGATACAAAAAATAACGTTAAGTCGTGTAGAAAAAGGTGCGTTACTAACTCGAGTCACATGCCTGAAAAACAAGTTAAAATGACGAGTTTCAGTTTTGAAATAATGTTTATAGTCTCTTTTTCTCTTTCCCTTATTCTTAAAAAAAAAGGAATGTGCTTACTTTATTGAGACATCCGCTAGTTTTTCAAAAATCGGTATCCTTTAATGAAATTAAGCTAGAAGTTCAGTGACACTAAGGCGACGATCTGTTTTTATTACTTGAAATAAATTTTTATGGGAAATGATTTAATTAATGACGAAGAATAAAGAAGCAACTTAATAATATAAAAGAAAATAACGCAACTAAGGCACCATGCTATTGATATTAAATGATTCTATACACACTTTACATCAATTTCGTTTTTATGAACCATAAGTAAGTATTTTTGGCCTTAGCTAGAAAGATTCACGATTACTTTTCTTATTCGAATGTACAAATTTATTCAGTTGTAAGCGATGTACTAATAATACAGAATAACGAAATTAAGATTTTTTGCGTAGCGCTTTTATATTTTCCTTTCTTTTATATGAGCAAATGTGCACCCTAAATTTTTTAAAAAATATTTAAGAAACCATTTTCCGGGAGCCAAGAAAATGTATTGCATATTTTAAATGAACAAGCGTTTTAAAATTCGTAGAATATATCTAGCCACGAAATTCGATAGTGATAGTGCGTAGTTGGCAAGATCCAGAAAACTGAGGAAAAAGCTTCTTTTCAGTTATAATGGATTCACAAGCAGCGCCTTAACAACGTTGCACTAGTAAAACCAGAATCAGAAAATTAAATTTACAAATAAGGCTTTAGGAAGCACAGAGATAAGTCGTATTTCACACCATTTGCTTTATTAAGGACCCACATTTCATTCAAGTTGAGATTGTTTTCTGTAGACTGTGACTACACAAGAATCACAAATTTCTTGGATTGGATACGTCGTCATAATGGAATTCCTATCAAAATTCTAATTTATCATTAGTGGTATTATGGCTTGAATTTTAGTTTTAGTTATTAAAATATCTAGAATTAATTTTCAGAATCTAGATTTAGAACATATGGATTCAATGGTACTTCCGCGTTTGTGTTCATACGGGGATTTCGCGTGAACTGCTTATACCTAGTCATCACAGTCCTTAAAACTTTTTTAAAAATGTATTTAACTTTTATTTTTCTACAGTAAATTTTCTGGACAGTCAGTGACGTATTAACTTAAGATGATCTTTCATATTCACACTGTTTTGTGCTAATGGCGAACTTTAACAGCTTTTTCACTATTGATTAATTTTAATGTATGCACTAATGTTTACCTCTGCAAAAAGATGAAAGATGACAACTTGTATGTGGGTTTGATCGAAGAAATGTTTAGAAAGTGTCCGCTGAAGGAGAGAACAGTAGTAAAAACTATTATGATTAATAAAACTCTCCTCATTCTTCATGAAACAGGGCTATTTCTTTCTTGTTAAACTTAAAGACTTCACAAATTCATAGACAGCTACAATTAGCAATCTTTTTCTGATCGGTAATTTGAACAGTATAAACTTTTTAATCATGTTGGTTATGGTACAGAGGGTAATGATGTTTATACGATGTGGGGATTTCCAAACTATATTCATTATTGTGCTGCTAGTTAAACATTGACCCAGCAAATTAAGAATTAGATATCTCGCAGCCCTACCTGACTCCTTTGTCTACAGTTTCGTATGTAAATTCTCCATGCTTATTACCTTATTTAACACTGGGTCTACGGGATGCGTCATTTTGGTGCATTTCGAATTTCACAAAGAAAATTATAGATATTTTATCATATTTTTTTTTATTTATATATTACGTTTTGCTCCCACCATTTATGCTGACTTTTATCCACTTAATGATATGAATATTTATCCAAACTCATTTTCTTCTACGCCTTCTTATCTCGGAATTTTCCATGTGGTATACTTATCTCTACGGATACGCGTGAATTTGATGCGATCGCAATGTAGTGATACTTCGAAATCTTAAAACTGCGATGATTTTTATGTTCTTATTTTACTTTATTTTTATGTTCTTATTTTACGTATTCACGTTCGAAATTTCTAACACCGAAAAGCGATAAGCACCAGTAGAAAGAACAAAACTCTATAGTTCCAGTCATAGTGTGAAATCGTTTTACAAGCTTCAGTTATTCCTAGTCTATGCATTCAGAAAAAGTTCTAGCTTATTGCAGGTATCAGTGTAGCTGCATTAGTGTGGATTCAATTTTACATTGACTTACCCTTCTACGCCAGAAAATGTCTGGATGAAGTGATGTCATTGGAAAAAGTAGTTTCTATAAGTGATAAGTGCTTTGTGCCAGAGTGAATGAAGATGTGAATTGTCTTAAAACCAGCATAAAATTGAGACTCTGGAATCAGATAAAAGTGGGTAAATAGGGGAATCATCAGATAGTTAAGAGGAAAATTTCCGAATTATACGTTTCTGCAGGTAAAGTATGCATATTCAATCAGACTCTGAAAATGAGAGAAATATTCTCAGCTCAACCAAAATGTGGCTATTTTCGATAATACAGAAACTGCAGTTGATGGATAGGATAGTAGAAAAAAAATATCCAACTAATGGCTTTAATTCCCTTCATCAAGGTACTCACATCGATAATATTTGTAGTCTTCCGTCGTTGATAATCTCACACTGTGACCAGGCCAACTAACTCATAAAGCAATTATTTTTGCAAATCCACAATTTAGCGCACTTATATTTGCCCAACTATGTAAGTATTTTTCACCTTTCACGAAATCTCGCACTACTAACACTGGTTACAGTCTCTTTTTATTGTTCATGTTAATCTTGGGTTTAATTGAACACATTTCGACGACATGGCCCGTCTGCATCTGGACGCGATTAGCGACAATGACAATGATTGACGAGATACGGCCGTAATGAATTTAAGGTGAACCCAGTTTTTTCCGGCTTAGTTGCGACCACGGAAGAATGCGCGGGTTCCTCCTTGAACCGTTGCCTGTCACGGTTCTGCCGCATGTTGACTCGTTTATTAGCAAAAGTTTTTTGCTCTTCCGATTACCTCCGGGAAATTTTTTACGCTAAATTATGGAAGCCCTTCTGTATTGTGTCACGTTCCTGTTCTTAGTACCACGATTGTCGCCGCACCGCCCCGATACGCCTCCAAACTACGTCGGAGGAATATTGTCTGAAAAGTTTTCGACTGATTTTTAATTTACGACCGCTCTGGAGCCACCCCCGTGGAAATCCAAGGAGGCTTTGTTATTGATTTTATTAAAGCCCGCTAATGGCTTTCTTCCCAAATTCCCTGCAACTACTCTTCCGCGTAATGCCAATTTGGTGCTCAAGCGTCGTAGCGCACCGCGGGACCTTGCTCGTCTTGGTGCTACCCACCGATTGATCCGAAGTTACAGAGAAATAAATTATCTGAACTTTCCTGTTCGGTAGCATTTTACAGGTACGTGTCACATAAATTATAAACACCTTCCTTCTCAACGAACTTTTGGAAAACACTTTAAGTCTGAGGATTAATCCAGGCAATGTAAGGCATTACAGAAAACTACTCATAAATATGCAATTACGTCAATGTGTTTTGCACTTTAAATCATACTAAACTTGGATTACAAAAGCATTATTGAAGCTTGATGTTGGTCACCTTAATTTCAGAAATTAGCACAAATTCTAAAGGTTAATGACGTGTCTGCAGAAAAATATTAATAAAACAACTATTGGAAAAAGGTACAAGTGTTATGTTATGTTATATAAGCTTTGAAATTTCATTTAATGGGTAATTTTTTGCAATAGTATAAAAATTTTCCCAGAACACCTTTTCAAAAACTGCAGTTTATTCGGATATCCAAGCAAAAATATTTTGAAAAACACAATTCGTCTCTAACATCATGTTCAACAGCCTATTTGAAAGATGTTCGGTCAATCAAAGATACGGCTAATAAGGATAATTCATTAGTCTATAATCAGCCCATTATTTCAATAAAAACTATAATTTTAATTATGGTTATTCCAAATGTGTAATATGTGCTATTAAAAAGGAAAATAAATTGGAGTATTAGGAACCACATCTCACATATCTTCTTGTTTTCCTACATTTATTTTTTATCTGTTTCCTTCTATTTATCTTCTGCCGCGAGTCAACCGCGAGTATATTCGTGATAGGTGTAATTCAGACGCAAAATGGATAACCTATTATTTTTTAGACAATGTTTGTACCACTGTTTTTTTAATATTCTACAATCTGGGTATTATTTCTTGACAATGTAAATTTAGGTAATACGTTTGAGAATTCTGGGAGAAAATCGCCAAGAATAAAAAAACAATGCTCACTATTTAGACATTTTGTTGTTTTGTCGGATAGTACCAAAGGTAAAAAAAAATTTTAACGTATGTTAAAATTGTTACGCTCAGTGTAATGAAAGTGTTCATTTAACAATGCAACGTATTCAACATAACTAAACTGAATAATTTAAATCTTTTTTAAACGACTTTGTTATCCTTCATGAAATGCACTTGGGAGAATATGACTACAACCGTTTAACTGCAAGATCATATACAAAGTACTTCGCATTTCCATTTAAGTTTACGGCGGCGTGCATAGGTTTTCTTAGGTTCTTAACCTTAAATCGATTTCATTTTGTTAATGCTTCTTTCGAGAAAATGCAAAAAGCACGTCAAAATATCGTAATCTATTTATATATAGGTAAATGACACAATAGAGCGTAAAATTCCACACTGAGTTATAATCTCTGGGAAATATTAGATCTTCTATTGTTTAAATTATGCGAAAGTCAAGAGATTTTAAATGACTACGTGCATAAATGCGAACAATACTTACGGGTTTAAGTTTGTTCAGACTGTTGTAATTCCTGTTTAAATTACCCCAGTCCTCCTTGGGCTCTGGCATATCATCCACAAACTTCTTGTACGTAAATAACCGACCCATGGTCTCCAAAGTAAGCATAAGTTTACATCAAAACGACAATATCAGGTTTCACTCAAAAAGATATTTTCAACTCACTCACAGGGCACTTCACTCGGTAAGTATTTTTCGCGCACTGAATTTGCATAAACAGCACTTTCACGGTAGTCCACGAACACTTGAATTATTGATTTACAGCAAATCAACAGGTGGCCCTTAACTTACCATAAAACCTTGGCATATTTTGCAACTAACGGTAGTGATACACACGATCGATGGCTCTAGGATCGAACCCGCGGTGTTCTCGATTTCCAGACTATATAAACTTAATTTTAAACAAACGCACGGCTTCAGAGATGAGACCGAAATGAATCAGTTTCCGTTGCAGCTAGCTGTGGTCAAATAGGATTCTTAGATTCCCGGATTCCTTCCCTTTTTTACTCGCGGCTAGACAAGGTAGGCCTTTTCTAAATGCACGTTCTAGCTTACGACGTGTCTTGCTAGTGGCAGGACGATTTCAGAAAAAATGCGTTCAAGGGCTTCCTTTTGAGGACATGCAGGCACGCGTTCCAGGGCTTAGGCGTATCTGTTTCTTTCCCTACCCTGCAACCCATGTCGCACTTTCAATCCCTGACATGTCAATAGTCTGGATAAATTTTGACTCTTGTAAAAGTCGTTCATTTGCAACGTTGTAACTCTACATGCGTTAGGGGTAGCAGCTATGTTTCGGCGTGAGTCGTCTCTATTCATATTTTGAGCACTTTACATCTCTGGAGTGGTTTGTAAATTGCAGTAAGCATTCCGACAAGACACACCTTAAATGTGTGTATATTTGAGTGCATCAGAACAAGTCGAAGGATTATCATATCACCATAGGTGAATTCAAGCGGGTGGTAAACTAAGAAATTAAGAATGTTTGAATTCGCACACGGAGTGTACACGTGAACGTATTCAAATGCGCTAGAAGGTCATCAACCCTGAAGGGTTGAACTTGTATTCTGTTCTTCGGCGCACCTAAGGGTCGTTTTATATATTTCGAAAGTGGGGGCGCACCCTTAAGAAGGGTTAATTTTAATTTAAGGAAATATAAATTATACGGTTAATTTGATGTCAGATTTGGTTTCCCCAGCTTGATTGCCTGATTAACTTCTCACGCTTTTGTCATTAGGGCTCATGTCGGAAAACCTGAGAGTAAGTGGTAAAGGGGAATGCAACTTGAGATAAACAGAAGTAAGCCCTATATTTACATAATTTGAAACGAAAAATTGTTGTCGAATGTATTAAAATGTATAATATTGTCTTCACATAAACTTAATTTTTATTAAGTTCGAATATTTTCCATTTTTTTCGAAAGATTTACGTTCTGAACACTGACTGCCACATTTTATGTACAAGATATAAAAATAAAACGACTTTCTGCCTATTATTTTTATATTTTCTTTGTATGTGTACGAACTTAGAATTTCTTTCTGCGTCCTCTACTTGTATATGCACGTAGGAAGGTATCTTGAGGTAAATATTTTTATTTTTAACTAAGCGGCAATTGAAAAATTCACAACACACATCTAGCCATGAAATTTTGTAGTGATAGTATGCGTGGTAGACACTTTGCCGTGGTGCGAAGGGGCAATGATTCAATCAGCCATGCCGGCGAACACTGGCTCGATCGCTTGCCCTGACAGGTCGCCCATGCTGGGCGGGCGCTTGATGAGTACGAATCAAGAGCTATCGCCCTCTAATCCAGGGTGTTATCCGTCACCGTGTCCATTGGACGCTCTGCAGACAGGAGGTACACAACCTTAGGGAGTAACCATGGACTTGCCATGCCAAGGGGCTCTGGCTTTTTGGACCTCCCTTCCGCAAAATTCGCCTAGATCACGAGTAGTGGTTAATTGAGAAAGTAGTCGCAGGTAGTAGTTGTTAATGTCTTCCAAAAGCTCTGCCTCGAAGAAATCCGTGGCCTCCTCAAAAAAGCACATAAAACATCCACCCGCCCGTACAAGAATAAGGAGGTTCCCGACTGCTCACGCGGCTGACAACGTTCAAGCCAGGTTCACAGGCAAGCTGGCGCTCCTCAGCCAACACCTGCCTCGAAGTGTACTCGCACCGATACCATGGCCACCGAACCAGCTCTTTTGCCCCTAATTTAGCACATGGAGGTACGTCTGTGGTCCCCAAACCAGGACCAAGCACCTCCTAAGCAATACTGTTGGCCTCCACGGCCTCAATCAAAGTCCCAAGCGGCATATTAGCTCTTCGTCAAGGCTATAGAGAGAAACGAGCGCTCTACAAGTTGGTGGATAAATTTGGCGCCGTCTCTGCTGGGGGGCTAACAGAGAAGGAGAAATAAAATCTGAAATGGGCCAAAAAGGTGATTTTGGATCGCAAAACCTTAGCAGCAGGTGCATCCACAGCACCACCAACAAGAGGAGCAGTTGTTAGCTGTCAAAAAGCCCAAAGGGCCCGCGATGTCGCGAAGGGCAAAAAGGCCGAGGCTTACAATCCGGATCTATCCATCCAGGACTGAACGGTGGTCCAAGTGAACCAAGTCAAGAGTTCTCAGCTCGAGAAAGTTTTTCACATAACAAAATGTAAAAGTATTTTTACAGCAGGAAAGAATCTGTTGAGGAAGAAATATGCTTTATGATTTTCATGCTGTCAGTTGAGAGCATTCAATGACACATTCAAGGTCATAGCAAGGATAAAAATCAGTGGACCGAGGTGGTTGCCTTGACGGACAACTAAACAGGGTTTGAGATAGATAAGCTAAAAAGAACGTTATATTGGCCATTCACTCCAGGAGATGAATCGGAGCTTGAAACCTGGGCGATCAAGTTTGTCGAAAGCTTTACTAAAATCGGTGGTAATAACGTCAACATCTTTACCATTTTCCAAAGCAAATAGCGTATTGAAGACGAAGTCGGTAAAGTTGTTAGTTGTAGATGTGCTTTTGCAAAAACCATGTTGGGAGAAAAAAAGGAAAAGAGTTTAGACTAAAAACCAGCGAATTATGGACTAAATTTTCGAATAGTTTAGATATGGGCGCGATTTAACTATAGGTCGATAGGTGGACATATCGTTCTTACAGTCTCTTTTGTAGATAGAAATAAACGAACTTTTCCACACTTTGGGGAACACCCTCTGAGAGACTGATGGACTTCCGTCAAGGGAAACAAGATGGTGGGCGCAGTTTTTAGAACAAAAGCTGGAAGGGCTTTACAATTGGGATAGAAATAGTCCTTGAGTTCGTTTATTTTGCCGGCTATCAATCCATTATATAGGTCAATAGCTGAAAAGCACATTTGTGTAGTTATGAAAACGTTTTGGGTTCGGGGAGGAGGTTAGTTCCCATGCGGTAAAGGTAATCACGGTAAAGGGTTTCACAGAGTTCGGAAAAAATAGTATAGGCTGCAAGATAGTTAGAATAGTCGTACTTTGACTTGGTTCGCTAAAGTTTAGTTCTTCTGTTGCAGAGAGAACTTAATTCTTTGTTGTACTACTGAAAGGGCAAGACAGGCGAATATTTCTGTGTAGAAGGTCGCAATTGTAAATTCGATTGATTGATGTAGTGGGATAGAACCAATATTTGAGTTTTGAAGCACGTGATTTCATTTCATGAATTCACCTTTACAGAAATTGTAGGAATGAGGAGAGTCTAAACTTTAAAAGCCTTAAGGATATTCATAGGAGAAGGAAAGAAAAAGGTAGGATGGTTACTTTCAGCGACGGTTCACTTTACAGAGTCGAATGAAAAAATTAAATCTAGCTGTCTGTCCAAGTCGCTCCGGCTCCGTTAATTTGAGAGAGGCCAGAACTGAAGAGATGATCAGTGAACAGAACTTCTTCACCTTCAGAGGAACATATTGAGAACCATGTCTGTTGAATGCGACAGAAGGTTAAATCACTCAGTACAATAAATTTGCCAAATGGTTTTATGATCTCGAAGGTGTCAATTGCTTCAATTGTTTGCAGGCTTCTGGGGGTTGAGAGGGGCGATGGTAACAACAGAGGATGTACAGGAGATGTTCGTTTAGCCTTTGAGTTTGATACATGTAAACTCTGATACTGAAGAGTCGAATGTCTTAAGGTGGTATCATGTCGGTTATGAGTAGCGGAGAGAACTCCTTGGCCTGATGGGTCATTAGTACCAACGCAACCGCTTGGAGTAAACTATAAAGGAAAGTTTTGATCTCTGTGAAAATAAACCAGACCTAAGCAATTCTTTTATCTTTCCAAAAATTGAATTCAAGCTTAAAGGACGTCGATATCGTAGAGGAAATACAAGCAGAATCCCAGGAGTTCCTGAAGGCATTTACTTCAGCTGACTTCGATAAGCGCTTCCATTCATTGAAACACTGGAAACACATTAAATTTTGATTAAAAGTAACAACTTTTATTATTTTTTTATGATTCCAACCCCGTAAATGTCCCCGTGTTCCTTCGAAGGGTGTAATCTTTGGAATAATGAATAATGAATCGGATTACTACTTCCTGAGATTATCTTGAACAGCCCCGCAAACAAAATTTTTTTCTTTGTATTTGCATAAACCAAGAAAATAAAGGGTGTCCAGTGGAAAAGTTTCAAGTATAAAATTAAATTTAGAAAAAATAAAAGCTTTACTTAATCTTTTTATTATTATAAATTGGAGTTTCACAATGCGGATTTCATTTTTTAAAGACAATGTCGTCTAAATGATGCCCGTTTCTTTCAAGGCACTCTTGCAGCCATACCTTTAAATTCGCAAATACGCGAGAGCAAAGCGTTGGTGCAATGGCGGTAACTTCACGGCGGATATTTTCTTGTAGCGCCTGAATAGTTCGAGGATTGTTGCAGTAAATCTTTGACTTCAAGTATCCTCACAAATAAAATTCGCAAATTTTTCCGTACTTGTTGATCAGTTTATTCGGAAAAATTGCCCTCAGCTTCTCCTTAGAGACTCTAGCTCTGTGGAGTGGCACCGTCTTGCTGAAATACCATTCTATTGATACATCCGCAGTTGCGTCAACAGAAATTCGTCGATCATTCGGCAATACACCTCAGCATTGACTGTCTGTCGCTGGTTGAAAAACTTACGGCCAATTATTCCCCGGGCAGAAACCTCACAAAATACTCCAACAACTTTTGGAGAACATAAAAGTCTTTGATGGCGTTTTCTAGAGTTGTTGGGGGATCAGTAACGCATGGTCCGTTTATTGACATAGCCATCGATATGAAAATGTACTCCTTCACTAGACAATATGTTACCAAGTGTTCGTGCTGTCCGAAAACGTTCAAGCATTATTCTTGCGTAAGTTTCTCACAAGGAAAAGTCACTTTCCTTGAGACCTTGAACGATTTGCATTTTGCAAGATTAAAATTTTAATTTCTTTTTCAAGATAACGTGAACTGTTGATTTTTTAATTCCAGTAGAGGCCGCAATCTTTCTTATCGATTTATGTGGATTCGGAATAATTTCGTCTCGAACTTGAACCATATGTTCTGGTATCGCTGCTGACGTTGGTGGTCCCGGAGGAGTTCTGTTGACGATTGTCTCTTCTTGCCTAAACTTTTGCACCCATGACCAGATAAGTTGCGTGCTCAGTCCATCACTTAATCGTCGAATATTGAAGTGTGTACAAAGAGCACTTCAAATACTATTCGACCGTGAAAACACGGTGTGTTCCCGACCAGTTAATTTCGCTAATGCTGTTTAATCTAGGTTTTAGCCCTGACCAAGAGATTTAACAATGATCTGACCATAATTTAAAGGATATTTCACAATACGGTAAGTAGTAGAACTATTATAAAGATTAAAGGACTTATTTAAAAAATACAAATCAACATTAGAAATTACATAAACAAACGACCCTCCTGTTATGCAAGTAGTAATAGTAACAAGCTTTAAATATCAAAGTAAACAAATTATATAAGGACTAGGAAAAATTAATCATCTAAGAACTCTTCCTCCTACAATTCTCGTAACCTATCAATCCTCATCTCTCAAGTAATTTACAGACAACAATTTCTATCACGTGTTGTTAAGAAAACAAGAAAAGAGAAGAAAATTCAGAAACGGGCTGGCCGTAGAAAAAGAAAATAATAATAGTAATCAGTAATCAAATAGCGATTGGGAAGTGAATATAACAAATATGAATTCTTATATACATGCCGTCTGGGAAGAACATACGAGTACGCGAAGAAATCTTGGTACTTTTACAATTAATCGAAAGTTAGGCACAATTTCTCAATGATAGCATTTGTCGTATTTCCCAATGTGTGATGCCTTCACCTGAAGCAAATTGTTTAAACAGCTGAAATCAACCTTGTTTTCGTAGGTTATGTGTAATCAATTAATTGGTGAGAAAGTTTGCTTTAGTAAGGTTTAATAAACTCTAAGGTTGTGTGTATAATGAAATCAATTGGTTAAAGAAATGAGTAATCTTGAAAAACAATTCAACGAAAATGAAAGCTTATATTCCAAGGTACAGCCGACATTTGTTTGCAGATCTGCGTCTGCATTTGCTCAGTAATAAAATCAATAAATGAGATAGAATTTGCATCTGTGCATGCCTATAAAAGACTTTGCGGTCCAAATTTTCGACAAAAGAAATAAAATGAGGGTGTTGTTAGTGCTCGGTTTCGTTCTTCAATCAGTCATCGCGGCTCTTACATACACTGCGGAGCCTTACATTATAGGAGGAGTTTTCTCAAAAGCTGGTCAATTTCGCTACGCGGCTTCTCTTCATGCTGAGCGAACAAATAGCCAAGGAATCAAGTGGAGTACCATTTGTGGGTCGTCTCTTATTTCAGATGAGTTTATTTTAACTGCTGCACATTGTGTCAGTGGGTACGACAGAATTTTCGCTTACCTCCTTTTAATTTTAATACAACCATTTTTTCACAGAGAAATAAATAATGTTAAACTTATACTTGGATCAACTAACTTTAAAGAGAACAATGACGAACCTGAACCCGGCCGTTTAGTACTCAATGTCTCACCGGAAAATATAATCATACATGAAGAATGGATCCACGCGCAGCGTCTAAACGATATTGCACTTGTAAAACTGAACCAGAAAATTAAATTTACAAGTAGGTTTTTTATAAGAATTCGTATTAAGACCCGATAATTATTGTTTCATCATTAGATACAATTGAAGCTGTGAGGCTACCCGCTCGAAGTCAATCAGATCTCGTAGGCAATTATGGAATAGTTACAGGATGGGGAGAAGTGGAAAAAGAACCGGGCTCTAATGAGTTACGCTATACATACGTTTCGATTTTATCTGATGAAAAATGTCAGAAACTCTATCGGACGTACTATCATAGTACAAATATATGCATGGGAGGGCCCAGTGGATCGTCTTGTAGTGGGGATTCCGGGGGTGGTGCTGTAATTATTGAAAAAGACCGACAATTCACTCTAGTCGGGATAGTGTCCTATGGAAGCTACTACGGTTGTGATAAAGGAGATCCTTCTGGCTACGTAAGAGTGACAAGTTTCTTAGATTGGATACATCGTCATACTGGAATTCATATAAGAGACTGAAATAAATAAGAAACGATTTTTTTAAATGTTTTTTTTTAATTTGTGTTGGAAAATTAGGCAAATAATGTTGAACTTATAGTGACTTGTCCTTTTGCGAAACATTTTTCTATGCAATTGCAATGGAATTTGGAAGAAGAGACTTTTTAGTTAAGCTTCCCATACTTTTTAAAAAGACAGGCAAAGTTCACAGCATTTACGAGTACACCCATCCTTCGATTTACTCGGTATATACGTTCCAAGAAAAACCGTGCAGATCGAAATCCTGCAAAATGATACTCATTAATACACAGTAAACACAGTGTAAAAAATGGGATAGGTTCAACCGAAACTTAAACCGTGAGAATCGAATCAAAGAATATAGGACAATGTCGTAAATATTCATAACCATCGTATGAGATGAGGCAATAATGTTGTGGTAAAACGGAGATTTGTTCCACTGATCGAAAAGTCTTGAAATTAAAGTCGAATGGGATTCAAACATACATTTTTCGGGCTCTAAAATCTATTTAAATGCATTTATGGGAGTGAAAAACGTAAAAATAAATTACAAATTATCTATAAGAAATAAAAACAAAGAAAATTTTAAAAAATTAAATCAGCCAGAAGTTTTAAAAAGCAGGATTCTTCTTTTCTTTGGTTTTCGTACAAATCACTTTCGGAGTACCTAAAATAAATTGAACCCAGGATGTCTTATTTTGTCATAGCTACCACTTCGTGAGGTGAACTACTGGCTTTTTTCGGGCTCGATAATTATAGTAGATTTCGGTGGATGTTAGGAATTTAGTGATCAATATTTGTTTACTTTAGCGAATGCATTTGCAAATTTCCTCATATGGAATAAGCACACTTTTTCTCTTCTGTGAAGTCTCTTTTAATATTCGGATCTGTGTGATTGAGTTTATGAAACAATTGCGTTCGTGTATGTGTAATAGTCGAAAAATTAGAAAAAACATATACTTTTTTTTAATTTGAAGGCCGTGTAAAGGCGAAAATAGTGTAAATTAAGTACCGTGTAAATCGCGGGATAGGTGTATTTGCTACGGAACCCAATTCTAATGTTTTTTCGACGTGCAATTAGGTGTTCCATGTACACTTATGAATTTTATCACAGTATGTTTTCGCTTTCTCTACTTTAACGTCATTAAAGTTTTATAAAAGTTTAAGATCTAATTTTCCCTTAAGTACTCGAACACGCGGAGACCATTAATATAATTAGTAAATATAATTGATGACAGGCAATTGATAATGTAATCTATGACAACGGATGAACATATAAAATTACAATTTCCAATCAGTTCGGTTTGTAGTTTTGAAACAGAAGGATGGAATCCCTGATAGTGTTGAGTTTCCTTTTAATATCAGCTACTGCAGCTGATATTAAAATTCAACCTCAGATTGTGGGTGGTATTATTGCAAGCCCTGGAATGTTTAATTATATGGCACCTCTTTACGCCGAGCGGATAAACCCTCAAGGAATGAAATGGGGTACATTTTGTGGATCATCCCTTATATCGGAGGACTTCGTTTTAACAGCTGCCCATTGTGTGGCTGAGTATGTTCAAATATTTTTTTATATATCATAATTTTTAAAAAATCTCTTTATAGTACAAATATAGTCAATGTTAAACTTATATTTGGCACTTCGAACTCTGACGAGGACGTAGACGAACCAGATCGCGTTATAGTAAATGCACCAAGGGAAAATATAATTGTTTACGAAGGATACAATCCACGAAGGAGTCAGAACGACATTGCACTGGTGAAGTTACCTCAGAAAGTCCAATTCACAAGTAAGAATTGCATGTCTTAGAGAGTAATAATATCTAACTCCGTTTTTAATAATGATAGGAATGATTCAACCAGTAAGATTACCCTCTAGGAGCCAACCAGAGCTTGAAGGCGATGTGGCAGTTGTGACTGGGTGGGGATCAATGGGTGCTGAAGTCCCTCACTCTAATCAATTGCGTTATGCCCAGTTAAGGATATTGCCTCAAGGAAATTGCAAAAGTTTCTTTGGTGTCTTCTACCATGACTCCAACATTTGCCTGGATGGAACGAGTCAATCCCCGTGTTTCGGCGACTCGGGAGGCCCAGCTGTTGTCGTTGACAGGCAAGACAGACTGTTCACCTTGGTTGGGGTAGCATCCTACGTAAGCCACCGCGGATGTGAAAATGGTGACCCTGTAGGTTACGCAAGAGTAACAAGCTTCCTCGATTGGATTCACGAAAAGACCGGAATACCGATAAAGGATTAACTACAATTGAAAATTCTCCTATGGCTATTGGAATCCGAAATTGTTTGAACAAATATACATTTATTTGAAAACATGTTGTTTTCTTAATTTTTGTATGTACATGCATATGTGCTTTATTAAATTCTTTATTGTCTCTGTACATGTAGAATTATGAAAATTTTGATATTTTCGACAAAAACATTTTTCAGGAAAAAATTGACACCACTTAGAAAGGAAGTGGAATATTTCGCATTGTTCGTGTTTCGTTTATTGTACCTATTTCATTAGTATCAAGCACTTTAAATTGTTTAGAACTTTTTCGAGGAAGAAGTAAGAATTAAATATTATTATCTATTAAAACTTCCTTGAATGTAGTTAGTTTGTTTAAAAAATATCAAATAAATGTGGACACGACTGGTAAAATCAAAATTTATGTTTTGTCTTAATTCTTATATAAAGCGTGAGTAGCCCGCTGTAGAGTCTAGTGTAACCTAGGAGTAAACAGGGATGGGTATTAGCTTGACGTTATATCTGTGGGCAAAAATATATTTAATATTATTTACGCCACAATTAAGAAGGTTTAGGTGGGGATAGAGCCATAATTTCATTAATTTTTCTGTGATATTTTATAAGTCCATTTATTTATTAAAGAATATATACGAAAATCCAAGTTTTACAAATTTTTTTTCTCAAATATCTTACATAAATGGAGCATTTTGCAGTATAGATTTAACATTTACACAAAAGGTGCTATTGGATATATCATCTCTCGGAAGAAATTCTATAATTGGAAATTATCGTACGATTTCTTTGTTATTAATCATCATTATAAGTTCTAGTAATCTTAACCTCTAAGACTTAAAAAAGACATAAATTCTTATTAAGGAATTTTTGCATTTCAAAAAGCAGGCAGTCAAGCATTTAATTAAAGTGTATCCACAAAAAGAATTGGAATAAATCGCCGTTTCGATTGACCTATATATTTTGCTGTACCTACACTGTTTCTATCAATTCAAGTGCAGAAGAGCAATTAATTTAATGAAGGAGATAAGATCACACTTCAGGTATAAATTCAAGAAATGATTTCATTTCTTCCCTGAGTGCTGGGGTGATATTGTGAAAATGCAGCTGGTTATAATATTTTTCCTTCTCGCCGGAGTTCTGGCTTTCCCTGAAGGAGCAAGGGAGGATGATTCCGTAGTGCAGTATTCACTACAAAGGCGAATCTTCGATGGTGTAATTTCCTATCCGCATTATTTCCCTTACATGGCCACGTTGTACATTACATTCGGTGATGATGAAGGAAACGAATGGGGCGGATTTTGTGGAGGTTCCCTGATTTCAGACCAATTTGTATTGACGGCTGGACATTGTTTAATCAGGTATGTGAGAATTGGCATTAATTAAGAAACAAAATTTTAACGAACGGAGATTTTTAGAGCAGTTAGAGTGAAGGTGTTTTTGGGTGCCCACGATCTTACCAAGGAAACAGAAGAAGGCCGTATCGTCATTCATGTCCAAAAGGAGGGGATTATGGTATATGACGGATATGATCCCAGCAAATATATTCACGACATAGCATTAATCAAGCTACCTGAAAGAATTGAGTTCACAAGTATGTTTTAAAATGTTTGTCAACAATCACTTTTTATTTTCTGGTTTCAGGAGAAATTCAACCAGTTCGACTAGCAGGTCGTAGTTTTATCGCAGAAAACGACATTGCCATTATTTCTGGCTGGGGTAATAATGGAAACTCTCAGGGCTCTGACATTTTGCGCTACGCTCAATTAAGGATACATCCTGACGAAGTGTGCAAAAAATTCTTCACCATTTTCTACCATCCAACCAATCTTTGCATTTCTGGAGAAGGCAAGTCTTCCTGTTCTGGAGATTCAGGCGGTCCCGCTGTTGTTGTTGATAGGAAAGATAGAGCGTTCACGCAGGTCGGCATTGTGTCCTATGGAAGCCCATGGGGATGTGAAAAGGGTCACCCGACTGCCTTTGCAAAAGTCACATCATTTTTAGATTGGATTCATGAAATCACAGGAATTTCTATCAGGGATTAAATCGCAGTTGTTATGAAATAAATAGTGGTTTTTTAATTAACTCTCTATTATTACATTTATTACACTTCAAGAATTTACAAAGTCGTAGCATATAGATTATAGATTTATTATGGTCAGCATTTGTATATGTATGAATGTCAAAGTCAGTGCAGTAATGATTTCGTTTTTTTATTACTGGTCTATTAATTCTCAGGTAAGGCTAGAACATCGATTAACGAAGAAGATTCACACCCCAATGCAGTGGGCTGAATAAATGGGTTGAACATTTCCAGAGCCCTTCATGCAACATTTTTGAATAAGTTAAAATGAGATGCATGGGTAGGGAATAAGGCACCAGTATCTTGACGCTTGTAACATCAGAATTTTTTTTGGACGGGAACTATTCAGCTCCATTTCGACTGAAAGGCGTTCAGCTGTCAGAGGCAGTCTGTAAAATATGTCGAGCCCTAATGGCCTCTTAAATTGCATGTGAGGGCTAAAAGTGCACTAGAAATGATTGCAGCGGTTGGCGCGCGGAAGGGGCGGCCATCAATTCTGACACTCCTGACAGGATCGTCACACCCCCGCCGTAAGGAACACCCAACGGTGTGAGTGCACTCTTCAAAGTAAACTTTTTAAGGGCGCAGTGTAAACGACAGCCTGGAATCAATTTAATGTGACTAGACTGTATAAAGAAACTGCCAGCAAATGTTTGCTCTGGCGATGTGCGCGACATGAAAAATTAGGGCGCGTGCCTTATCATTCTATTCCCGAACCAATTTGTTGCGATTAAAAGGTTCCACCCTAACCGAAAGCTTTTAGGAATGACAGCCTTTCTAGCCCATTGCACCCTTGGCTGATCTTCACCCTAAATTACTTTAACAAAGGATATGTAGAATGTCTTTCTTTGAGCGCCAATTATTTTGGGTGCAGCGCCCTTCGTTCAAAATCCCATAATTACGAGTATAAGAGAATTTATGCGTTTAGGTATTTCCGTTTTTTGTTTTAAGGTTTCCTTGTCTCTTAACGATATTGGACTGGCGTGAACCGGCGAGTTGCATTTCCAGTTCATCCATTTTACAGTCTAACTCTTATAATTGGTGGATATCACTCAAAACGATTTACGTGGTGGATTCGAAAGACATGTTAAGCTCTTAAGATTGAGCATGCTATTCGTTCGCTATTCGCGCCTTTATGTAGTTAATAACTTCCAAATTTTCTCTAATTACGTTACTTGTTCTAGGAAGATCAGTGAAGGCTATAAAAACTGCGTCTTAAGAATTTTTAAATCAAATCGAACATCAGGTTCTACTGTACCTCTTTGTAAACAATGTTGGCAGTTTTTCTTTTATTTGTTAGGATAAAAATGTTTAACAAACTGTAGATTCGTGCCGCAGACCAGTCAATTTGCTGTTAGAAATGGCTAATCGTGCATTTTGTATAGGCTGTTACATTTTTTAGTGTAAAATTGAATTTTTAAATTTGCGAATGTTGTGATTCTTTCCTCATTGTTTTGATTTTTATTATGACTTTGTTAAAATCTCCTTCTTTACTGAGGGATCAGATTGCGGATTCTCTTCTGTAGGAATTTTGTTATCGATTAAAACTGTATACTCTTTATTGATGGGAATTTTGTTAAACTAAATTAAATTTTAAGTTAGTTTAAACTATTTTTCAACGATAAAATTATAAGTTTTTAAGTAATTTTCACATGCTCGGTGGTACATGATCTTTCCGAATTTCAAAATTTGGAAGTCATATGTCATAATTATACTTTTTGATATGTATAAATATTTATTTCATGTTGGAATCCACAAGTATGAGCAATTTATTTGGAGTGATTATAGAGATTATTTATCCGTTTGTGAATAATTATATGACATTACTTCAGCTTTTTGAATAACATAGCAAAGATAGTGAAATAAATGAAAGCTTTTATCTGGAATATTTCGCTTTTCGAGAAATTGTCTAACCGTTTGTCGCACCGACTAAAAAAGAACTTAAATTCTGTGCATTACATTCTAAGGCATACGCGACTGAAAATGTCATCTGTAGCAAACCTATGAGCTTCAGAATCGGAAGAAAAATATAAAGCTCCTGTTAAGGGTTAAATTTGTTACGTGGCTTTTTTTCTGGCACAGCATTACACCACCCAGAGTGTCACATTGCTAAAATGTTAATATTTATATTCAAGATTAGGACTGGTCAACAAAAGGGTATCAACGACCTCTAGAGCTAGACAAAAATGTCTTCGCATGTGAACTACTGATGATCATGAAATCAGCAAATTTCGTAATAGATAAATAAAAGTAACTTTTACATTTCAAATTTGTCCATTTGAAAAGCATTTAAAGCAAGAAAAGTTACCTGATTTTTAAGGCCAGAAAACAAGCTATTACCTATTTTCTTGTCCTTAGTTAACGATATCACAACTTATAATCAAACACAGAAATTCATCTAGCAATGTAAGAAACAGTGAACCATTTTAACATTGAAATTTACTAATTAAATTCTTATCACTGCACTACGAGGTGAAACTATAAATTTTAGAGCATTTCAATTGATGGCTCAGTCCCTTGAAAATTCCCAACAAGATGGCACCAATCTTTGTTCTGTTATTTATTTTATTATCAGTGAGTGGATATCCAAATGGAACAACTTACGAGTTCGAACAGCAATCAATACAAAATCGAATCGCCGGTGGTCAATCTGCTTTACCTGGGCAATTTCCTTACATAGTTGGAGTACGTTTACACAAACCAATCCCTGGACTAGGAAAAATTACCTCTTGGTGTGGTGGTTCTCTAATTTCGGAAAATCTCGTTTTGACTGCTGCTCATTGCGTTGTTGGGTATCTATAGAGAACTTATATTTATAATTTAATTAATAATTTAATTAACCTGCTATTTTTCATATTCTAATAGCGGAAGTTATTTTGAAATTTTGCTAGGGAAAACTGATCTTTCGAAGGAGGAAGGAGGAAGTCAGACTATTAATGTAGACGCAAGATACGTTATCTCTCATGAAAACTACCCAAGTTTACATGGTACAGATGATATTGCTCTTATAAGGCTTCCAGAGCCTGTACAATTGTCGGGTACGCTAATATGCTTTTATTTCCGATAACTAGTTAAAAGAATGTAATTCTAGAAACAATTCAGACGGTCCACTTACCTCGTCGCAGTCAAAGGGACAATTCCTTTGAAAGAACGATCGGTTGGGTCGCGGGTTGGGGTTTGCTGGGAGATGGTAAGCCGTCTGCGACGGTCCTGCAGATGACACGACGGTGGATTCTGCCAGATGATTACTGCAAACATGCCTATCCACTCTCATACAAAAGCGAAACTGAAATGTGCCTTGATGGTTCTTGGGGGGCATCGGTGTGTCGCGGAGACTCAGGAGGTCCTCTAGTTGTTGATGAAAAAGACGGCTCAAAAACTCTTGTTGGACTTACTTCATATGGTAGTCTGAAAGGTTGCGAAAAGGGAATTCCAACTGTTTTTACACGCATTACAGCATATTTGGATTGGATTGCAACTAGAGGCGGAATTAATTTGAGGGACTAATAATAAAATTTTAATGGTTAAAATGCTTTATTGTATTTAAGTAGAGCAAATATCGTTACCACTTAATAAAAATTATGTTATTGTAATATCTATCGTTCGAATACACAAGAGAAAACGCCCTAGTAAAATGATTGAAAAATAAAATATGTTTCTCATAGATGACTTTGACATGAAAGACGTCTTCCAACCATTACTATTCATTAATTGCATTGACATAGATAACTTACTCTTAGCGTGAGACACTTTTTACTACTCAGACTTATTTCCCCATCTAATTATATGAATTCTTCGCCACCCAATAATCAAAGACTCTTCGTCCACTTTACAAGCGCCCTATAATTTTCCGTATATTTTGTTCTTGTGTCTTTCTATGCTTGTAAGACGGGATTTATGTCTGTTTGTCTGCTCGCTTGTAAGTTGAGAACCATTATATGGATTAATACGAATCGGATCTGGTGTTGACTGTAACACCACTTGCATCGTTAGCGCATAGACACAGGAACTTCCCCTGCTATTATCAGCATTATTTCTGTATGGTGATGGCCGCGGACTGATTTAAATATTTGTACAAATCACTTCATGAAATATTACTGTACTATGCAATGAAATGGAAAAAAAACATATCTTCCAGTTTGCTATAAAATCCAAATGGAGATTTTTCGCCTTTGGACATATGCACCCGACGTGTGTTTTCCAGTTGCCTCCGAATTTAAGTCTTTTAGGCGTGTGAACAAAATAATAAATGGTAAGCATTAAATATACCTTGTTACTTACAGATGAATGTTTCGTTCAATAATCCATTTTATTATATTACTATGATATTTAGTTTTTTCTTCTCTCTCCATAAAACTCATGGTCTACTAATAATTTAAATTTGACCCCTAAACTTCTTTTTACGCGAATTCTTTTTTAATGCGATTTCGGAGTTACGCGAACTGAGATGTGAAAAGTAATTTGCTTTTACGCAACCAAATTAAAGTCAAAATTAGTTAACTATGCGTAGTTTAAGAAAACTTTAAAAATAGAAATGTATGGAATCAGTAATTTTTTTACGTGTATTCTATTTATATGTATTTTTTAGGAACATATTCAACGCGTAAAAAGAGGTCTGGGTGTACTGATGATGATGATTTTTGCTTTTGCTAGGAACAGGCGGAAAGGCAAAGAACATTTAGCGTAAAAGGGAACTCTAGAGGTAAAGCTGAGTAGAGCCTTGTTCCTCATTTGTAGTCAAAACCTGTGGAAAATAGCGTCACGGGTTGTTGAATTATTGCAAATTCATGCAATTGATTAACACCTTATTTGTCATTTTATGTTCTGTTCTTTCAATGCTTCTCGTTTTTTAAAACTTCCCAAATGCTTTAATTTCTACAAAATTTAACCATTTTTAAAATAATTGTTTTGTTAATATAGAAGCAACCACGGAGTAGTTTTCTAGTATGAAGTTAAAAAAAAACTTAGAAAGGAAAACATAGTTATATTTTATTTCCATTGCATTTTTTTTGTACACGTATGAATCGGGTTCTTTAAGGGCCCCTTAGGCTCCTAGGAGTGAGGAGAGCTCCAAAGCACATGCTTTAAAGATTTGTTTGTTCCTGGCAGCTTTGAGCTCCCATTATCTCTCGGGGGACGTCGATTTCCAATGGCGTTGTTTAGCTGTTCTCTGATGTTAACCTTAACGAATTACGCACTTCTTTCTTTCTTTTTTTTTTCAGACCATCTGTAGCCTTTAGAGTTGGTATACTAAAATTGCGGTTACTATATCGGTGAGTATAGTCAGGGTTTTTTCCAATTTACTGGATTCGACTGTCACGGGATTCACTACTATAGAGTTTATGAGTTCCCCGGTATTATCTACCTTTTCCATTGGTGATTTCACAGAGTGACACACTGTGGAATCTTCTTTGCACTTTATTACTGAAACATAGTTATATGATTTTAACAACGCCATAAGGTACACTGTACTATTTTGTTACTACATATTCAAGAAGAAAAATAAAACTCTGATTTAAATAGTTTTGTCTGATTTTCTAGTACTTATGCTTCTTTCTTTGAATACGAAGACATTCAGATTATTTATTTTTTTTATTTCTGAGATCTTCACCTCATCGTTTCAAATATTATCAAATATCTTACACGTGCCACAAAATCTAAATGTACGCATTTTATCAATATTGAGAATGAAAAGCCACACTTTAGATAAGATTATGATATTACAATACTGTTTACGTAATTGTTAGCAGGTATTCGAAAATTTTGCACATTTTCTAAAATTGATAACACTTATCGGTTATTTGAAACACGTAAAGAGGAATCTGTTTTATTTCTTTCCGTCGGTGAAGCGAAAATAAATTCATTTAATATAATGACAATTGACATGATATAAATTCTTCTGAATGCCTTTTATCAGACCGAGAATTTGCAAACATGCAGGAATTTTAAAAAAAATTTCAAATTTATTATTCCGAAAATGTCCTGTATGAATTATTTTTTGCATTCTTATTGAAATATCCATCAGTAACGAATTTATCATACTTAACCAGCAACCATTGCACTCATCCGGCGATTCCAAGCGAAGAGACCCAGAATGGAATGCAATAACACACGGCAATTCGGAGGTTATTTTTAATCAGATTACTGCCTACTGTTGTAATTTTCAGTGCAATTTTCCGTTCCTGTCAAGGGGCTCCATATAAGAAAGACTTTCTCATTTTATCCTTGATTTTTACCGGGATTAGAAAGCAGTTCTCTTGCGGAGCTACTATTCTCGCTGGTTAATGATCGTAATCGGATTTTGAAGCAAAGATCTTAATACTCTGAAGGTTTTACGGACAGGTGTATGTTGCTTGAGTTCTACACTGGTCGGCTTATAATACATTTGGTATTAATGCTCTTGAAAATGATTCTGTGCAAGCATCAGTAGATTCCTTTGCCTTTACGTGCTTGTATTTCCAAAATGTTTTGTAATGAATACTTTTCATGTTATTACTTTAGCAAAACTTGTATTTTTTTATTTCTGTTCGTTTCAGCGCATGTGTACTATCAATAATTGCTATTATAATATTTATTTTCTTGGTTTCATTTAATGGTATTTTGAGGAACATCTATAAACTTTTATTTTAGTTATCGTCTTTACTTTTTAGAAGAAGATCGATAATTTTAATTAGAAAATTATTATATCATATAAGAAGGATCGACTTATAGATACGTCATCTATCTTTTTTTATTGATGTTTCATTCCCGCATATCACATAAGAAATATCGCATAACATGTGATATAATAGTAGACAGAAATCGATGTAATGCAAGCAATTTAAAAATGGTAACATTTATAGAGTATCAGGTAATAAGAAAAATTGAACAGTTTTAGTTCAAAAAATATTTAATTTAATTTAATTAAAATTCCAAAGACTTGGAATTATAAATTCGAGACTATTCGCACACTCTCTGGTTATATGCTGTGTCCCAATTTAACGGGTAAGATAGTTCTGATCACAACCGACATAACATGTAATATCTTAACACGTAACATATTGGACCGAAATAACAACGTTGTAATAATAAAAACGAATAAGAGAAATATTAATAAGTAGAACTAGATAGTGCCGAAAACTTGTAAATATCTAAATAGGCATACACATACTTTATTAGCTTTTTAAACTAAATGTTTTTCTATCTTCCAAGCTAGGTGTCACGGCTTAGTTTAATAATGCGATCAATTTCTTGGTAGGTATTATGTAACTTAAGCATAAGATTCATGCACGCTCAGAGCATGCGCCTTCGTCATTATTTAATGAAAAGGTCTGTAAGTAAAATAATGGTGGAATCATCCTAGTGCGGTTTATCGAAGCTACAGAAAAATTACTTTCTGCAGGTATCATTTTGAAAATAAATTTAATTTAACAATCTATAGTTCGTAAACTATGAAAATAATTCCTCGAATAGGTGAACTAAATTGTTGCCAGAAAAGGTATTATACACGCAATATATATACAATTATAATTACATGCAAGAAATGCGCAGTTATCTTTTTCAAAAATTGCGCAAGAGTTACTAGTTAGTCACTTGAATTAAAAAGGAGTATGTAACAACAACTTTGATAATACATTATAGTTTCCTTGAAGTGTTTCCCACTTCTGATAATACCGTTTGGATAAGTTAAATGTTAAGTGTAAGGTAATTACACAAGCAATTAACAATTCGTAATTGAAAAGCAGAAAATTTTTACAATCCGAAAGATATAAAGACCTCGATTTCCCTTACCAAAAGCATTAGTTGGAGTTGTGAACTAATATCGCAAACATGAAGACAATATTGGCACTTTCCGTGGTATTGGCTGTAGCTTGCGCCTTCCCAGCTGACGAAGTTCCCTATGGAATTGAAAGTCGTATCACTGGGGGAGTTGAGGCTAAGCCAAATCAGTTCCCATACCAAGTTGGCATGCAGTTGACCAAAATTAGAAATGGAAACAAAATTTACACTTGGTGCGGAGGATCTCTAATTTCGAACACTGTCGTCCTTACTGCTGCTCACTGCTTATACGAGTAAGTTTCGATTTCAAAATTTAATAAAAAGTCTCTATAATTTGATTTAATTTAATAGGGCCGAATCTGCCCTTGTCTTCCTGGGAGCACACAACCGTCGTGCCTTGAAAGAGCCAGGACGTCTCTTGCTGGAAGCTGGACCAGAAGATATGATTATACATGAGTCATACAACCCAATCATGACCGAAAATGATATTGCCCTGATCATTCTTCCAGTCAAAATCCCACTTACTGGTAAGTTTCCTTAGAGTATTCAATTTTCTGAGCCTATTTAAAAAAAATTACTTCCCTTTTAGAAACTATTCAAACCATCAGGCTGCCTTCTTTGAGCGAAAGGCATGCAAACTACGCCAACTCAATGGGTATCATCTCGGGTTGGGGACGTACTGGAGATGGTCCAAATGACAGTGCTTCCCCTGTTCTTCGCTATGTTCACCGATCAATCTTGAGCAACGAATTCTGTTCCTATTTCTTCCCTATGTTCAAGAGCACTCAAATATGCGTTGACGGCTCCCATAGGCAATCTGCTTGCGCTGGTGATTCAGGTGGTCCTCTTGTTCTTGAGAACACTGACGGACAGAAGACTCTCATTGGTCTTACATCTTATGGTAGTGCCAAAGGTTGTCAGAAGAACTTCCCTATTTCCTACACAAGGGTCGCTTCTTACCTTTCCTGGATTTCAGCCAACACTGGAATTAAAATCAACCCTTAAAATTTGAAAATGGTTAAATGTAATAAAAATTAATTCATCGAACAGACGTCTTTTCCTTTTCTTCAAATTTAATACAAAATATTGTTAAGCTATTGAATTTTTGTAACTTTATTAACCACTTAGTGCTTGATTGTCGTTGTATTAACTAAATTGTAAATCCTGTAGAGGTTGACACTTTTCAAACTAAATTTTTATTTTAGATGAGATTTTTTTTACAATAGAAACTTTTGTTTTGAAATTTTCATCATTCACGTGGTGTATTATTTATTTTTTTAATATGCAGAGGATGACGACAATGACTTCTTAAACAATCAAAACCTATTTTTATTGTGAAGCAAAATTGACATCGTTTTATCTAAAAGCGTAACTAAACTCGGAATTACGTCCTTGTTGTGCGCTAAAATCATTTGCATTAATCAAATTTTAACAAAAATTTGGGATATCGTTTTTAACTGCTGATGTAAGTACGAGTATTTATAAAATATATTTTTTATTTGAACAGCATATAATTCGAGTCTACTAACAGCGTAATTTGTTTTTAGCACCATTTCTGAAGTAATAATTTTAGATGTACAATCTTATGCATGATCCGATGTTATCAAAAAGCCAATGTTATTAAAAAGAAATTTATAAAATATTGTTTGTATTCAATTTGTTTATATAAACGTGATTCATTCGTTATTTTCCTTTTTCATTATTTATTTTATTATATAAACCCTTATTTGAATAAGACGCCATTATTTGATCATTCACATATTTCAGAGCTACTAGTATCTAAGTTTTTTTTTCGAAATATTCAAGTTTCTCTTTTATTTCTGTTAAAATTTCCCATAACATAAAATATAAACGGCTTTTCATAACAACATTGATATAAAAGAACCAATTTTTTTGAACGGTCTTAAAGCCGGTTGAACTTTTCATAAATAGTATTGAATTCAATCATGAATTAATTTTATTTTATTAACCTCTTAAAAGCAATATCTCTAAAAATATTCATTGTCACTTTCCTCTACTGAATTAAACACCTAATGTACAATTGGTTTCGCGTAGGTTAAGCAACAATAACTACATACGATATCAAACAATATAAGTGATAAGTATATCATCAAATTCATGATGATCTAATTAATTTTATCGCAAGATCGGTACTAATTATTCAAGTTGAATTTTTATATTAAAGCAATTTATGTTCTTTTTATTGATGCCCTTCTGGATAAGAAAAGTTACCCATTCATTGTTAAAATCGAGGTAATCGATGATATAAATATATTGGAAATAACGAGCTATTCAAATGAATTAATTTATAAAAAAATCTTACTGATAAAATGACCTATTTTTAAAACTGAGTGGATTGGAAATTTGAAATATTTGGCTTTGTACTTTTGAATAATGATAAAGCGCTGAAAGCGGATAATTTCGTAATAGGAAAATTAGAAACGGACGTTATTCAGCGGGTTTTTATTAGAAGTATTCTATTGCAGTAATTTACTAGATTTCCATTTGCCATTTGTTTATAGGTCGGTAGTCCTTACAAATTACACTGAGGTTTAGAATGTATTACAAGAGTAGTAATAGCAGCCAAGTTAGTAAAGTTTTGAAAAGGAAAAATTCTTGAAGCTGTTGATATAATAAAGGAAAGAGAAATATTTGAATAACGAATAGAACAGGCTTTGGCGATAGTAAATTGAGAGCTAATCGATAAGTAAAACATATTATAATTATTCTTCTAAGATACTAGTAGTTTACTAGAATTTTAAAAATTTGGAACAAGGTTCCTAGCATTGTTTTGCCAAGTAAATAAAACAAGAAGAGCTAGGAGTTCAACCCTACCTGCGCTTTAATAACTTCTAGCTTGAAATGAAAAGTGTATTATTGCAAAACTCACATGTTTTAGTGAGAAAAATGAGCAAAATATACCACGATCGATTTATATTTTATTTATAATACAAGATTTTTCTGAACGATTGTAAATTCTTTTTATTTTTGTATTTTTTGTACGATGTAATTTTCGAAAGTAATGAACTTACTTAAAAATCTTCCCAAATTCAAAAGCTTTTACACTTTCTGAAGTAATGTGGGCTAAATATCATTCGGCCTTTGGAAAAAAGAGTGATCAATTATTCTAAAGCGTCCTCTTGCTAATGTCGATTTATTTGTTAAATATATATCAAGACTAAAGTTGTATTTTTATGTTTCAGGAAATAGCAGGTTTAGTGGGTGTTATCGGATGCTGTGGGCTCCTACTTTTCTCGCACAAATTAAAATAGATAATAATAATGATATAAATAAATATTATACACATTTTTAAATAATATTTTTATTTTATACAGATTTTCTTCTTTTAGCTTTACTAATGATAAACCGTTTCTAAGAAAGTGTTAAAAGCAACAGCAGGAAAGTTGAGTTGCCAATTCGAGGTTCACCATTCCAGTGACTGGCACTTTGTCAAAAAAGAAAAAAGGCCGCTCTTAGCGATAACGAAACTTTAGGAAAATAATTGGTTTTTTAGGAAAATAATTGGTTTTTTGGTTTTAGATTTAACAATTTTCAGATTTGTTGTAAATGATAAAGACAGACTTTTCAAGAGACCTTCATTAAAATATTCAAAAAGTTCCATTTATTGGTTTTCAAAACCAACTCAGAATATGAGTAATAAGATGACCAATATACGATTCCCTCCTATTTTGATTACTGGAAAAATTTACGAAAAGGGGTCTTCTTTTGTGATAATATTGGCCCCCGTCGAAATTTAAGTGTTATATATGGTTGGTATATGGTTTTAGTTGTCTCCAAGGATTTAATTATTTCATTGTCTATCGAAAATTGAATTAAATTTGAAATATAATGGACTCAAAACCTGCATATCTTTACAATAGAAGCATATGAGAAGATATGCGGAAGCGTAATCTTAGAAATACTCAGGAAGTTATGAAAAACTTAGAAGTTGGGATATTAGGTATTGATAAAAAAGGAAAAGCAATATACTGCCTAATTAGCTCCTTATTCAAATTCAAATTTCAAAATTAATTTGGAAATTACTAGTATCAGTATGAAAAAATCTTCAGTAATTTTCTATCACTTGTAATTGTCAAAGGCGATCAACTTGATCATTTCATGACGATATTTTTTTTCCATATCAATCACCTTTCGATTTCACAGATAGGAGCACTAAATTTAATTAATTGTGCTTTTATCGCGAGACTCTTCAGTCAGTAAAAGCTATAAATGCGGACGTATCACGTTTTTGAAGAAAGTTTACTTCTGAAAACGTCACGATGAAGTCCGTCTTGGCCCTTTCATTCTTGTTCACGGCAGTGCTTGCCCTTCCACTCGGAGACGATGTTGAAGAGTACACCGTCGAAAGCCGCATTACTGGAGGACAAATCGCTACTCCGAATCAGTTTCCATATCAAGTTGGAATGGAAATGGTAAAGGTGCGCAATGGAAAGGAGGTTTACACTTGGTGTGGAGGTTCTCTGTTGTCCGACACCGTTGTAGTAACTGCTGCTCACTGCTTGAACCAGTAAGTCTTCAAACTTAACCATTCCTTTTTCCAGTAATTTTTCATATTTCTATATTTCCAGAGCTCTTTCTGCCATTGTTATGTTTGGAATACACGATCGCTACAACAGTAATGAACCCGGACGTATTCTGATGGAAGTTTTCCGTGAAAACATGATCATCCATGAAAAATACAATCCCGTCGTTACTGAAAACGATATTGCTTTAATAATTCTTCCAAGGAAAGTCCCACTTTCTGGTAATTTGCTTTTAGTTTAGCTAATATTGCGGTCGCTTAATTAATCGATCTTCCTAGATATCGTTCAGACTATTAATTTGCCACGTCGCAGTGAAAAGACTGAAAAGTTTGTAAACAAAATGGGCATTATTTCTGGCTGGGGAAAGAAGGGAGATGGTCCAAACGACGGTGGTGTTCGTGAACTCCGCTTCGTTCCAAGGATGGTCCTGCCCAACTCTGAATGCGAACGCATATATCCATTCTACAAGCCTTACACACAAATCTGCGTCGACGGCTCTGATAAAAAATCTGCCTGCTCTGGTGATTCTGGCGGTCCACTTGTTATTAGGGAAGCTGACGGATCCAAGACTCTAATTGGACTTACCTCATATGGACGTCGAAATGGTTGCCAAAAGAATTTCCCTGTTACATACACACGTGTTACAGCCTACCTTGACTGGATTGCAAACAAATCAGGACTTAAATTGAGAGAATAAATTATTTTTCTAT